>VXBJ01002188.1:323929-353963 GCA_013400055.1 Nycticryphes semicollaris | reverse complement strand
TTACTTTTCAATTTTTAGGTTCAGCAACATCCATGGCAGTTGGATATATCAAAGTAAACTGGGATCTTTCTGGAGAACTGGCTTTGGGAATTTTTTCTGCAATGGATGCCGGTTCTCTGTTTCTCATGTACTTTACTGACAACATCTGGGCATGTTATGCTGGTTACCTTGCGTTTAAAGCATGCTATATGCTCCTTATAACAATAGCGACGTAAGTATAATATACAACCATTCTAATTAAGTTGATTTAAATCAGTATCAAATTTTTAAATTTAGCAAAATTTCACTGAAAGTTTCCCTAGAAATAAGATTTTTAAATAGGTCAGAACAGCAACACGTTATTTCTAGCTTGTATAAAGTTACACTTAAGTTGTATGACCTAATCATTTCAGTAGGTTACTCCAAGTTTGGAAACTAGAACAGAGGCTTATTCTGCATTTAGCTGTTCAAGGACCCATGTTCAAGTATCTTCCAAACGATCAGATGAACACAGCAAAAATACGCCCCCAAATAAGTAAAAGTAGGATGCACAAAAGTGCTAAAGCCAGAAAAACAAGGGACTTCTGCTTAAATAAGGCGTTAAAGCTTAATAGCCAAGACTGAAGAGGTTTTATCCTATGAAGAATCCACTGCGTCCATTAAATTGTTCCCACGCTTTCTCCCAGAAGTTGCAAGTGTCAATGTTCTCCATGGTTTACTCCACCTGTACATTCCTTTTCAGGTTTCAGATTGCTGTCAGTCTGAGCATGGAGCGCTATGCTTTGATGTTTGGCTTCAACAACTTTGTTGCACTGGTGATTCAGACAATTCTAACTGTTGTGGTAGTAGATTCAAAAGGTCTGGGACTAGATATCAGCACCCAGGTAAGCTACATTACTTACACTGCTCTCATTTCCCCTACTCTCCTCCAAAAGAGGGTTCTACTCCAAGATTAGCCTTTGGGAAGGTATTAGGTAATGGGCAAGCTTAGGACAGTTACTCACTTGAAAAACTGGCAGTAGCTACTACAAACTGCTTGTCCTCTAGTCCCACCAATTTTGCATTTCTGCAGTAATTTTAAGAATCTTTTCATAGAGCAGAAGGGAAAGACAATTACCTATTACTAAAGGTTTTATTTTTATTTAACCTCTAACCATTAACAAGTTTATCAAAATACCCTGAACAGAAGCAGAAGGCAAGCTGAAAGGCAATCTACGGGTTTATTATTAGGGTTATTCTAAAATATATAGTTTCATTGGGTGCATCTTGAAGTTACCTTAACTCTGAAAATTAACTGTAATGTCATGATTCCCCATTGAATTTCAAGGTGGACCATACTGAATGAGGTCCAAGTCTCTAGCTTTCATCTCAGAGAAGAGCCAGGAAAAGTGCAGGGCAGCTGTCCTCCTCCCTTACTGAGGAGTGGAGGGGAAGCAGGTAACAGAGTATTCTCTTCCACCACTTTTACAGCTGCAGACTTCCTACAGCATGAAATCAAGCAGCCAGACTTCTTGAACCCCTTCAAGACGGGACGATTGTGGGGCATGGGTGACAGGGAAAGGAAGGCAGCAGTGGAGGGACACCCCTGATGTTATTTACCTAACAGCAAAAGCAGGTTTTGATTCTCCCTTCTTCTTCCAACCTCCGTTCCCCAGTTTCTCATTTACGGCAGCTACTTTACAGTCATAGCTGGAATTTTCCTCATCAGAAGTATATACATCATTATCTCCACCAAATGCAGAAATACCAGTGTGGTTGGTGAAAACATTGATCAGTAACAGAGGAGAGAAAAAGAATGGCTGTGAGCACCAGTGCATCATCTGAACGATTAATTAGGACATGCATAATGCTCAATCAAGCCAGACTGGTCAAAGGTAAAACAGGCTGTTCACTAAGCCTGCAGCATAAGAGCTTTGTCAGCAGGATGATGCATTTTGCCCATTTTCTTCACCAGTAGTTCTAATAACAAACAATCCTCAATCTTCTATTGCAACTCAAGTTTAATGATCTGACACCACAACTTCTGTTAATGCTCAATAAGCACAAGCAGCAACTGCATAAAGCCTGAACCTCACAATAAAACACAACCTTTGAACTTTCACTTCTGAGTATTTCAGTTAAAGGCAATCCAGCCATCATAGGTGTAAGACCTTCAAACATTCCCAGGGAACCCAAAGAAGCAGCTGCCCCATCGCAGCAGAGTGATCAGTTGCAAAGATTGCCACAGAAACTTTTTAAAAACGTCAGACTTCTTCGGCTGCACAATGTGACATGTACTTCTAAAGCAGGTTAACAAATACCAATAAATCAGGGGTTTTTTCCCCCCAAAAGACACTTCTTTGTTCTGTATGTTTAAAGGTGGATTAGTAGGATGCTATACAGCATAGCAATACTGCCACTTCAGTTTACAAATGGCCAAATGCAGTCATTTCAGATTCCACACAGACAATGCACTCCTCGGAAGTCTGAAAGTACAGGACTGTAAGGAAAATACGTCATGACAGACAGATAAACTGCTACTGATGCAGTGACAGCTTTAGCATTAATTCCTTAAAGATGTACGAATACAAAACATCAGCCTTCCCTTTGAGTGCCTGCTTTGATAAACCTATGCGTCACATCTGACAACTGCCGTGACCCTCATACCCTGACCTTTGGAAGCCAAAAAGCCTCCTGAACTAACTTCTTATTTTTAATCCATGGGGAGACACTTCAATTGCTACAGAAGGCAGACTTACTTGGATAACACCACTTAAAGTTTAGATTAAACTTTAGTTTAACTTAAGCTAATTCAGGAATGTTCTTGCAACTATGTTCGATAATGTCCACTCTGGAATAAACTCAGACAGTAGCAAATTCCACTGTGTTGCTTTACCACAACTTACAGATTTGCTAAGAGTCAAAAGTCACTAAGAGTTGTCTCAACTCAACTCAGAAGAAAGTACAAATCATTAGTTCCTTTAAAAACATACTGTTAAAAGCTGTTTGAACTTGCGTTTCTGCCCCAGGAACTTTCTCCTTCACGAGACAGAACACTTGTATCATATTTATAGTTCTTTTGGGAATTCCAACTGAATTTTGTCCTTATCAAATTAATTTCTTGCCTCAGCATTTGTTTCAACACAGCGTTTGGGAGTTTGCAGCCATGAAATCATCTTGAATTGCAGAAACTGGGCATCACATCTGCCTTGCAGAACTCAGGATGTACCTCTTAGAGCACCTTCTTACACATATAAGAGCCAACATTTTAGAAGTATTAATCTAGAAGGGTCTCTCAATTAATTACTATATAAGCCAGCTAAAGTGAAGTGCTTTAATACTAAAGCAGAAGAGGCCACTAAAACACTAGTGGGAAGTCAGCTTTTTTTGGCAGCTATGCTAGTTGGTTAAGAAATTGTGTGAACAACTGCAGAGATTTCTAAGACAAAACGTTTATAATCACAGGTGAAGAATTAATTTTGTAAATATAGCTATTTTAAAAATCTAATCAATAAAACAGGTGTGGTGTCAGTTTCTGTTCAATATAAAGGAGACTCAAAACAATTCAAGATCTTCAGCTACTTGTCTGGAGTTTGAAAAACTATAAAATAGTCAACATACACTAAAGAGATGTTGGTAACTCTTACTATACACAACCACCTTTTATCTGCATTCAAGCTGGTTATGAAAAATAAGGTACTCTACTATTTATGCAGCATAATCTAAAGCTACATACCTTGCAAGCTTAAATGCATTTCAGCATCTCTGAACAGTAATCAGCTTCATTTGGATCAGAACAATTTCAATAGATGCTGATCTCATTAGCCCTTGCACAAAGCTTAACTGGTATCAGTTTAGGTGAAAAGAGACAGGATTGTTCCCCTCCCACAAGGCTGTTCATCTCTATGAAATATGTAGTTGATTTGATCCCGTTCCCTGCAATAAGCATATTTGTTTAAGTCCTTCTTAATCACTGTGCTTCCCCACTCGCTACTGCATTTATGTGTTACTATACCAAAATAGGTAAGGTCAACAACAGAGAAGAACTAAAGCTATTTACACTACATTAAAAAACAGTGGTAAGAGCAAGGACATCACTAACATCCTGGAAACCTTCTAATTGCTGGGGATTTATTTAGTGAGTTTCCCAGAGAATCTTACATCATACTCTTCCTTCTGATGTGCGCTGCTAGATAGAGACAGGTAATTCTTTTTTAACTTTAAATATGCCAACAGGGAAAACCAGACATTTAAGTGAGGAATGCTGCTACAGGCAGCTTGTTGCATAAGCTGCCTGTCACCTGCTTTGGGATCTCCAAACTATAAAAAAAAAAAAAAAACAAACCCAAAAAAAACCCAAAAAGGTAAGATACAGAAATTACTACCCCCCCATAGGCAGGCAATGGTAGTCCACAAGCACTGGGCTAACTGTTTTTACAAGCAGTGGTCAAGCCTTTCACCTCCCCTAGAAATAAGCACATCTTACATGCAGCCAGTCAATTACAAGTGAAAGGTCTTACCTTCAAGTATTTTCACATTTGTGGGCTTGCACATCCTTTTCTCAAAAAAAATTAAGTCTCACCTTATTTATTCCCGTTATCTTGAAAGCTGTTAGAATTTTATTATTATTGTTAGAATTTTGTTCTCCAGCTGGTCAGACTCCTTTTGTTAAGCTCAGAGTTTATGTATTCATGATATATTTACATTATTTGCATAGTTCTAGTATTACACTTGACCTTAAGCCAACTTATCTCTGGGCTTAAAATGCCATCACCAATACTCTGATGCAGAATTACGTTTTTTTCTTGAACCTTCTTACTATTACAGACTAGATAAGTCAGACATTCCCCATCCCCCTACAAATTCCACTCCAGTATGGCAGGAAACATGCCAGTACATAAAAAACAAAGCTAACAATGAATTTAATATTCCACAGGAGGTCTTGCTACTACTTATACATTTTTAATAAAAACAGTGGCATTATACCTGTGGTACCTTGGCCTGCTATTACACATACTGTTCTGACCACACCTAAGTCTTGTTCAAAGACTGTCATTAACTACCCATAATTAATGACTTTTGCAGGTAACCTTTTCTCAAATAACTACCCTCCTCAGTGTTTCCGGTGTCCTTCATCACACAGCTATTCTGTCAAAATAATCCAAGTTCACTTAATGTTTTCCTGTCTGATAAATCACTTCCCTTGGGCTAGAGCAGCAAGCCTTAGCACAAGGACATAAACACAAGACATTCCAGTGAGGCACTCAAAAATTTTAAGCCAAACTCACTTTTTTAAAGCATATTGGTTTTGTTACCTCAACTGTGTGTGACTCAAAATACGTACATTTTTACCCAATAAAGTGTTACTGCACAGAAATAATGCTACACAATTGTTTTTTCTAATATTTATTTTTTTTTCACCTGCAAACTGTAGCAAAACATGATCAGCTTTATTATGCAGACAGGTATCCCTCTAACATTAGAGATTTAGGCATGTATAAATAGAAGAGCTCTTAGGAAAGGAAAACATTTTGAGAAATGAACAAACCTTCAAATTTAACTTCATGACTTCCAATACCGATGGTTAAAATGGTGTAGCTCATTCATTCCAAGAGATACAACAGCACCTTAAAGTGGCTGATCTATTTCCCAGTAACATTTTTCACATAACAATGTGTTAAAGTTACAAATACTGATATGCACAAATAGCTATTTTCTAAGAAAAATATGTACAGTACTGCAGCATAATGAATGTGGTATCTGCAATAACTTATTAGCCAATTTTAATATACATGATACCGCTACTTTTTACCTGCCAGTTCACAGGTTCAAGGATGTTACCACAGCCCTCTGTTTTGCACGTTATTACCTGGTGGGGGAGTTGGAATTCTTGGGGTTTGTGTATTTGCTTTTTTTTTTTTTAATTTTTTTTAAAGGTACACAATGCAGGCTTTTATTTTTACTTCTTAAAGATTTCTTTTGTGTTTAAAGCTAATATCAGTGAAACAAGACAACAGTGCAAGAGGCGCAGAGATGTTATGTGACCACATAAGAGTTCTTTTGGGTAAAGTGTCTATAAGGCTATAAGAAAGGATTGGTTGATGAGCTTCCTGTTGGAAATTGTCCTGTTGGTGCACCAGCCTGGGGGAAATGAAAGAAAAACAGGACAAATATTTAAGATTTTTTTTTTTTTTCACACTAAGTCATAAGCACAGGATATATGAAAAAGAAAACAACCTATTGGGAAATATTTCTGGTTTATGTTGCAGACTTTTTTTGTGGTTCACTGAAATTACACTACTATAGAGCACAGTATCCAAGTAATGTTTTGATTTAAACAGCGTTACGTGTCATGCCATCATAATAATGAATTGCATTTAGGGAAGGCAACATGTGACTCTCCTTTTTTGAAAGGAACAAAAAAGCTCTTCACGTGCCTCTAAATTAAGTTATAGATTATGACTCTTCAGACAGAGAAGTTATTAATATCATACAACAACTCACTTACCATAAAAGGGTTACTAGATACTCCAACAGCTGCAACTTGTCCGAAAGGAGTTACTACAGGCTTTGCCTGTCCAAATGCAGCAAAACCTGCTCCTTGGAAAGATAAGGGAAAAACATTAATACTAGTAACCAATCTCCAAAGCTCTTTGCTGCAGCTTCCACACAAAGTTTCTACATATGCACTTTTTTCAATATGATTTTATTATTACTTGTGTAATTTTATCACTTAAATTTAATGAGAAAGTACTTTCCAATTTTTTTCTTGCCTGTGTTCTGTGAAGTTAGAGAAAGTGTTCTAATCGGTTGCAGACACTCCAAAACAATGCTCCATGCATAAAAAAAAAAATAACCTTTAAGACAGGGAATACTTAGAACTTTTAGTACCAGATGATGGTAAAATTTCAGTTACATCACAGCACACAGCCAAGGTAGAAAAACTTAGCTACAGAGCCCAGACAGCGTGTGGGAATCCCTCATCAAGAGCATTATCAAGTTCCTATAGAAATAAGTGCACA
Source organism: Nycticryphes semicollaris (assembly GCA_013400055.1). Taxonomy (NCBI): domain Eukaryota; kingdom Metazoa; phylum Chordata; class Aves; order Charadriiformes; family Rostratulidae; genus Nycticryphes; species Nycticryphes semicollaris. The sequence goes on along the minus strand of VXBJ01002188.1, from coordinate 346,983 downwards.
CCCGTTATTGCTAATTTACAGACAGATCATTTTCACCATGTTTCTGATTTAACCAAGATTACCTAAAACACATAGACCTACCATTTGGCTGCTGAGCAAAAGCAGTCTGTTGAGGGAAAGCTGCCTGGGCTGGGAACGTGGGCTGCTGGAAGTTGCCACTAAAACTAGTAGGAAGACTGTAGGAGGCAGGAGTTCCAAATCCTGCAGGCATGCTCACAGATGCAGTACCAAATGTTGCTGCTGGCAGGCAAAAAATAACATTCAATTATTTGTAAGAAATAACTTTTTTTTCATGAGACAAATTACTATAATGCCATGTTAAGAAACTTTAACGCCTCATTGACCACACAAAAGTTAGGCTCAACTTCTACAGCCACTGAACCAGTTTGTTAGCTTGGATCACCACCAAGTAGATGCATAATTTACTTTTGAGTTTTAAAAACTAATGGAATAATTTAAAATATATTAGATCCAGCACATTCAGATAGAGTTTTTGAAGAGGAAATTATTTTTTTACATTCACTAAATTATCATATACTTCCCCCAGTGTATTTCTGGTAAACGTCTGTACGTATCAGAGGCAAGCACTTTCAGGCAGCATAAGCCTCTCTGTTTTTCTCCTTCTGAGAAAACCATGAAAGAATCTTCCTACTTCAAGCTGCATTACAGGAAGTTACAAATAAATAAATAAATGAATAAATAAAATCATAAGGGATACATGCATCCCCTCTCTCTTCATTCCATCCTTAATGACACTTTAAAGGAAATTTACACCATGCACATTATTTGCACACAAAGTTCCTATTGCAAATGCTCTTACTGTCGAGGTAGGATTTAAAACAAAACAAAAAAAGAATTCAAAATTTTTCATCTTATTCTCTGCTGAACATTTCAAATAAAGAACACAGAGCTCACATGCTACTCCACATGCCTTCAAATATACAGCACATCAAGTGCAAAAGTGTAGTAACAAAACCATTATTCAGTCTTTTGGGAGTTATTCTTGGAAGGACAAGTGTATAGAGGTTTTTTTGGTACAAATAGCAGTATCAAGCATTTTATTCTAGTTAAACATTAGACAGCACTTTTCTTTTGAAATGTTACAAGACAGATTTTATGCAAGCTCAGCTGTTTAAAAAAATATATATATTTAATCAATATAGATTAATGATGAGCTGAAAAAAATTACCCCAAAAGTATTGAAGGGCAAGACTTTATACATACATAAAATGCTGACAAAGTACACGCAGAACTAATGCACTAACACTCTTAATTTTACCAAAAAAAAAAAAATAGCAGAGAAGCTATTCAACAGGAAAACTTGCTAAAACAGCAAACAGCACAACAAAATGAGCAGTGACTTGGGATATCCCAAAAGGCACCAAGCAACTGTTGGTAGAAACTTGAAGAGTCATTCAACTTGTTAGCATTATATCCTGACCACGTAGGATATTAATAATGGTTTTGTTTTAGTTGCTTAACAGGTTGCCTTTGTAAGCTCTTCCTTTGCCCACACCCACTCCATTTTAAAGCACAGGAGGTCTTCTGAAATTCTATGTGCAGAGAACCAGATAGCTATCAATAAGCTTTTACAAGCAAGAACAATTAGCCACAAGAAACTTGATACCAAATGTGGCCACCTACCAAAATGAGCCTGAGGAAATATGTGAGAGTGCATTGCTCCCGAGAGGCCTTATGGAAGCCACAAAGAGACCAGACAATGTCAAATCATTTATACACTCTTGAAAAGTCATTTCTTAGTTATATAAATATATATATATAAATACACACAGGTATGTATCTACAAAACAATTTGTCCATGGCATGATCAGCAATAGATTAAGATACGAAAGCCATTAGGAAGAAACACTACAAAACAGATCTCCTGTGTAATAAATAGCAAATTTCATGCAGAAAGATATAAAAGTACAGAAAGCATAAAAGAACAAGCTACAAGCTTACACCTTACACTGAAAGGGGTAGAATATTGTCATTACTTTTAGTCATTATCTCTGTTAGCCAGCAGATAGAACAGTCTAGCTGCCAAAGGGTTAGAACCTCTACTATCCTTCGCTTGCAGTTTAGAAGATGGAAGGATAGAGCTGCCAGATTCAAAGTAAGTTATCTAAAGAGGCTACAAATTCTTGACGATGATCCAAAATAGCACAATTAGGAATGACATTAAAATAGGGGAACATGTATTTTGGGTATTAAATAACTGCCTAAAAATTTAACTGCATAGTATCTCAAAAGGAACTGAAAACAGAATTAATCTTAGTAGAGGACATGAATTTGATCAATGCATTTTTAAGACAGCCTGATCAGTTAAATTAAGTCTACCTAAAGCTTGGAATAAAGCACAACTCAATGTTAAAATGCACACATCAGCAGATTTAAGTCTGGAAGTTGAGTTATTAGGTAAAACTACCAAAATTTAGCAGTGCCTTTGGAGAGAAAAATTAGTATAATCTAACAGTCATCTGAATCCAAGTTCATTGTTTTAAAGAAAAGTACAAGTTTGCTCTTTTACAAAGTGATTAAGTTCTTATCTATGGAATTATGATTCTATAGAATCCTCCCCCAGAATATTAATGTAAATAATGAGTGAAAAGATTATATTTATGTGTATGCTTTAATGTTACAAAAGAAGAAATATGAATGACACTACTGAATAAGTGGACTGCTGAGGAGCCAATAGCCCAAAAGCCTTGTCTTCCCTGGTTCTAGCCCCAGCTCTTTGTTTGGCTTTCAGGGCTTTGAAATAAAGGAAGAAATTAAAAAAAAAAAAAAAAAAAAAAAAAAAAAAAAAAAAAAAAAAAAAAAAACACCCAACACCAAAAAAAACCACCAAAAAAACCCCCAAAACTAAGCAAGTGTACCAGCAGCTTCACAACAGGGCTTTCAAGATTCCCGATTTCAGTGTAACATGCAATGCAGCATGCTTGAAAGCTATGCTATAGTCTTGGAAGGAACCTAACTGGTAATACACAGATTGGAAACAGCTCAGGTAGTATTTTGACATTTTTTATGGCCACCACATGAAATCCTAGGATTGGGCCAGAAACAGGAAACTAATGTCCTCAGCCCAACAAACAACACCCAACGCTTCTCATGCACTCCCCCGCACCCCACCAAATGTTAAACTTGATTTTTGTAGCCTATTCATAAATATTGTACTCTACATTGAACAAACACACAACGTGTCAAATAGACTAAAGACAAATAATACAGAAAACCTTTAAGGAACAAATTACACGCTATGAAAAAACAAAAAGTCAATGCAAGTCTTCCAAAAAATGTTTCTCAGATGCTCGGTGTTTTTGTCTAACCTGTTGCTCCTCGGCTATTGGTCTGGAATGGATTTGTTGAAGGTGCCACTGGGGCAACAGGGGCAGCTACAAATGGATTTGTGGAAGGTGTTGCTGAAAAGATTAAATACATTTTATTAAATAAAAGTCTTTTATAAATAGCCCATCTCACTCACAGTAACTTTATATAGCTTTTATATAAATACATAAATATTTAAAATAACATGAAATCTTAGGACTTGATAATACAATGCTCAATTTGAAATTCATCACAACAATGGTACTTTTTTGGCTTCCTGTAATAACTTCAGTATCACTAGTGTCACCATATAGCACTATCAACTAAAAATTAGTAAGGTGTTTGCTTACAGTCCACAAAAGGTGTTAGTAACAGTTATGTACCTCCAAATGGAGCAGGCACACTCGAAGATGCAGGCTGTGTCTGTGCAGTAGCAGCCACGGGTACTGTTCCAAAAGCATTGCTGAAAATAATTCATACATTCTGTGAGGTCAGAATTGCTTGTTTAACAGTTAAATATAACTTATAATTACTGTTGGCATGTGAAAGACTAGAAAAGGAATGCTTATGTGCAGTTTGAAAACCACAATATAATTCAGTGATGCCACGAATCGAGCCCCTGATGCCAGGGTCAGAGACTATAACTAGTGCTGAGGAACGATAAATCCTCTGCACCAACAGCAGGAGAAAGAGTATTGAACAGAGGCCATCAGCAGAAGGGTCACAAAGCAGAAGCTTTAGGGGAACTTGCAATACAAAGCAAAGCTATACCAGACATTTGGTATGTATTACTTCAATGATCTAAACAATAAGTGGTGAGCACCATTTACATTATGAATATCTGCATGTGGGTTTTTTGCCAGGGATGATGCTATGATTTTCAGTATGCATGCAAATATTCTATACAGGAAAGTGTTACAACCTAACAGGTTTAGCACATAATGACTAGGGAGGCGAACAGAATGTTCTGCTGACAAGGTATTCGCAATTTTATCTTGTAATAGCCTATCAGGCAGTGCTGTTTTTATTTAAAACCAAGGATGCAGCTCCAGTAGTACCACTAAACTCCCTCAACTTTTCCCCATTTAGATAAGAAAGAAAACCCAAACTGAGCAACAACTTTGAGCTACTTTTCTGCGTATTGCTGTAGTCGGTGTAGGAAATGAACTACTTCTAGCAAAGTACCTGCTAACATTACTGGTGGAAGTATATGCGTTACTAGAGGTTGCTGTGGAGCTGAAGACGCTGTCTAACTCTGCTAGAGCCGCATACTTGTCTGAAGACGCACTTGACTGATTTGGGGCTGACAATGCAGGACCTGCTGATGCTGACACTACTGTACTGAAGCCACTTCCTTGCTCACTACCACCTAGAAAGAAAGAAACCAGATTAAAAGTGATTAAGATGGTTTCACTTTCTGCTCTGCTGTTGAGAGCTAAGCTAATGTTTATGGGCAGTTTAAATTTCAGACCTAAAAATTAAATATGGACAAGGGCATACAGGGAAAAAAAAGTTTAACAAGCCATTAGCTATTATCAAAGCATCATGTTTGTATAAAAATTCTGCAGCTCCTGGTTTCCAACATCAATAATTCCAGCATTTTGCACTAGAAAATTTAACAAAACACATACCCTCGAATTATCCATTTCAGAATAAAGCTTTACATTAAAACCAACACAAATTTTTATACAGAAAAAAAGTTACAGAGTAACTATTTTTTGTACTTAAAATCAACTAAGTCCAAGCATCACTGATAGTACTCCATAAAAAATTAAAGCCAAATCTTTTTGTGGCAGAGAAGCAGGAAAAGTAGTCTGGCAGTTCATTGCATCAACTGCAGCTCTCCATTCAGTAGCCTTCACTGTACGTTTTAGCACAAATCTATATATTTTCCTAATTGCAGTAATAATTATTTAGATATTTCCACTTCAGAGTTATTAATCCTGACAGCAAGTAGGTTGCCAAAAGCATTCTTAAAACCTACATCTTCCGCATTAAGGGTACACTGATGTGAAATTCTACCGATAACTTAAAGAACAGGACATTTTGAAATACAGTTAACATTTTGACAGGCACAGCCCTCCCTGTGGGAAGTAGAATAAGCACATCAAAAAATAAAGTTTAATACCTTGCCCGGCACTGAAGATATTATCTAAATTAGCAAGAGCTGCGTATTTGTCAGCTGACTGGAGATTCGGTTTATTCACTGCAGCTTTACTGGCTGCAGTTGCTGTTGCATTGCTCTGAGAAGCATTGAAGGCTCCAAAATCAGCACTGGAGGATTTGGGGAAGTTATCAAAGTGAGCAAAGTTAGCATTCACTGATCCAGCGCTTCCACCTGCAACAAATGAAGTTAAACATGGTCAACACTCAAAAGCTATAGAGTCTCTCTAACTGTAACTGATGGCAAAATAATCCCACCTTTTCGTGGATATATGAGGCAACATTTTCTCCCAGTCCAGACATTAAAACCCTTTCTCATTTCTTTCAAAGTTACATTGGGTCATCAGACCAAAAAAAAAAAAAAAAAAACAAACTTATCAGTCAGCAGATCAGGGACAAAAATACCCCAAGCTTCAACAGCTTAAGTCACAGTCGTAATTTGATTTTGAAAAACTTTATTCTATTTATTAGCTGTTAAAGTAATTACAATAATGTTTTGCTGGAAGAGTAAGTATTTGCCTGAATCTTTAACATTCAAAATGCAGAAGCCTCATTTTTCTGTCATACTTGTCTAATGAATAGCTAGTATTTGCATTTACTTAATGGTACAATGTTTAACCATCTCAGTTGTCCATCGTTGTTCTAAGCAAAAAACAGTGCCTAGAATTCCAAAAGTGGTATGCTTCCATGTCAAGGATAGCAAGATAGTTTCATTCTCTGTACTCAGATTTTTAAGACTACATCCAGTCAGGAAAGAGGCAAAGGAGAAGACACAATACAGCTCTCATACCAAGTCTCCACTGACGTCAGAGATACATAAATCAATTTTAAAAGTCTGACTTAGATTCACACAACTGAACTCCAGTTCCAATACAAAACCATGCGTTTGCATCTCTTCAGTGTCCAGACAATTGAAGCTAGGCAGGTCACGTACTTAAGTTTATGTGAACTGTCCCATTAAGCGTATCACATTTTGTAACAGCTGGTTGAGGATTCCACTCATACCACAGAACACACCACTTTCTAATAGCATAAATCAAGAAGATAAAACATATGCAACAGTAGGAATGAAAGTGCTATACTACAATGGCATAACATGAAGCAAGCCAAGTTTTCCACTGTGTGGAACTTACTGTGTACAGCCTGGAGAGGAAAAGCTGAAGTAAATTCACCAAAACTGCAGCTAGATGAAAGCGTTCTGAACGCTGGACAGCCAGAAATTGTGTGGGGGTTAAAGTTAACATAAGAAGGGAGAAAGAAAATTTGAAAAAAGTTTAAAACGACACGACACTCAAAAGAAAAACAAAAACAAACAAACAAAAAAAAAAAACAGGAAAAGAAAGTCAGTCAGCCAAAGATCTAGACAAACAGCAAGTGTAAGCTCAGGCAGAAGTTCTAAAGCATGATCAAACTAAAGGAAAGCAAAATAAACGTCAGCAATAGACTCTACACATGAAGTCAAACATACTGAAGTGTGTGGGTATGTTACACACACACAAACTTTTTTTTTTTTGCTACCATGATATGCTTTTGGGTCTACTGCAACACTTCACTTAAAAGGTCAATTCCATAGTTATCAAAAGCAGTATGGTTCACTCTTTCCATAGTTATTTCAGGTGTAGAGCTAACACACACACAGTGCCATAAATCAGACTTCCGAGTAGCATTAAGGGAAAATAAATAAATAAATAAATGGAAAATCGACACCAAACAGAAGGAATTCATTTTGAGTTTCCCCAGAGCTTCAGACGGCTTGATTGCAATTAAAGCAGGCAGTGCAAGAATAAACTCAAGTACCTTCCAACATAAAGGTAAGTATTATTTCAATTAAGTATTAATCAAAAGTGCTAGGAGTTCTACCTGTATTTTGGGGCTGAAAAGAAGACTGACTTGCTGTGGGGAAACCTCCAAAATTACTCGAGCCACTAGACTGTCCAAATGCATCAAAGTTTGCAAAACCTGCATTTGCAGAGTTCTGCGCTGTAAATTGCAAAGGAACAAAACATGTTAATGGATATGGGAAATAAATACAAAAAACAGATGTATTAACTGAATTCATGGTCATGACAGCCTTCAAGGGTTATATACTACCTTGTAATATTTCTTTTTACGTGAAAAAGTTATACATGGTATTCTACAACTGATCTGAAAGTCCACTTTGAACAAGCTTTCACGGAGCACCTTCACAGAGGCATACAAGTTAACGCTACTTCTCTCCTCCTCACACATGCACGACCTGATAAAATCCAGTTTATTTTAAACCTGGAGTGTTTACAGTGGTAGCTGGTCAAGGAAAAACAGCCATCAAGTACAGAATACCATATGCATACCTGTACAGCCCAAACCCAGGTATCATTCTAAATACTAGTTTCCAAAACCCAGTTTGTGGACTGACTGAACATTTCTTTGGGAATAAAAAAAAAAAACTATTCTTGTAACGTACTGACAATTTTAATTCCTCGTATATAAAGTCCTTCTTCCTTGAGTGAATTTAGTTTGGCTAGGTTTATAAATTAATTTCACTGGAAAATTTGAGGTTTTTAAAACTAAAAGAGTACAGACATACAGAAAATCAATACCAACGTCAAGAAGATAGCATTCAGTGTGTATCCACAAAATAAAATCCAAGGAAATTGACAACAGAATTTCAGCTTTCACCTTCCTTTTGTGCCAGGCTATAGGAAAAAATAGAAGTTAACACCCATCTAATTTCAGAGATTGATATTCCAGCATCCATAGATTCAACAGGAATTGTGTGCCCAACTAATAAACTCCACAGAAAGTCTGAAACACTGTTATAAGCAACGAGTAAGGGGAAAAAAGGGTTTTTAACCAAATGTAAAACAAACCCATATATAAGTAGCCTAAGTTCCTTTCTAAAGAGAGCCCACAAAACACGTTCTAAAATAACAGATGCAATACATTATATTTTTGGGTCAGGATTTGTTTGTTCTGGAGGGATTTTGCAGATTAAGTATATACAAAAGCAGTAAATTATGCTGTTTCAGTACTGTTACTTAATAGCCAGATAATGCTAATAAAAAGTTGCATTATTTCACTTAATTTCTATTTGAAAAGCATCTATACTCCAGATTTATAAACTAAAAGGACATTTTGACACAAACTACCGCATTCCACAATGCTGCTAATACAAACAAAAGTGCAAGTACTTCCTTTCAGAATGGGACACAAGGAGAGAGGGTGAGGCTTGACTCTACTTGACACCTCTCTTTATTAGAAGCATGCACGCATATTGCTTTTATGTGACAAGGTTTGGTAGTCAGGGGCTGCAGGGGTGGCCTCTGTGAGATCAGAAGCTGGCCCATTTCTGACAGCCAGTTTCAGCTGGCTCCAAAACAGACCTGCTGCTGCCCCAAGTTGCAAACATCACCAATGCTGGTGGCACCTCTGCAGTAACATATCTAAGAACGGGTAAAAAAACACTGTGAGAGACAAGAGGGAGAAGAATGCAAGAAACAACGCTGTGAAGGTCAGTGAAGAGGGAGGGAGAGGAGGTGCTCCAGGCAGTGGGAGCAGAGATACCCCTGTAGCCCATGGCCAAGACCATGGTGAGGAAGATGACTCTGCCCCTGTAGTCCATGGAGGACCACAGCGAAACAGATATTCACACTACAGCCTATGGAGTATCCCACATGAGAGCAGGTAGAGATGCCCTGAAGGAAGGTAGAGCCTACAGAAAGCCCACTCTGGAGCAGGCTCCTGGCAGGAGCTGTAGCCAGTGGAGAAGAGCCCACACAGCAGACCGTTTCCTGCCAAGAGCTGTGACCTTGCAGGGGAGCCCACACAGGAGCAGTCCATGCCTCAAGGCCTGTGCCCCATGGAGAGCATCCACGCTGGAACAGTTGTTGAAGAACTGTAGCCCACAGGAAGGGCCCACGGTGAAGAAGTTTGTGAAGGACCATATCCCATCATGGGGAGGGACCCCACAACGGAGCCAGGGAACTGCATGAGGAGGAAGGAATGACAGAGATGAAGTATTATGAACCGACTACAACCCACATTCCCAATCCCCCTGCACTACTCAGGGGGAGGAGATAGAAGAGTCAGAAGGCAAATTGAACCTGGAAAGAAAGGGTGCAGGTGGCTTTACTTTTGTTTTTATTTCTCACTATACTACTCTATTACTAACTGACAATAAATTAAGTTGATCGTCCCCAAGCTGAGTCTGTTCTACCCATGACGGTAAGTAGCAAGCGATCTCCCTTATGTCGACTTCTGAGATTTTTTTCCAAGATCTTTCTCCCCATCTGAGGATAGGGAGTGAGAGAGCAGCTTGGTGGGCATCAGGCAGCCACCCAAGGTCAACCCACCAAAGCATTAAGAGTCAACAAACCAAAAATAATAATAATAATAAAAAACAATCAATGAGAAAACAAGGTCTTAGAAAAGTTCTGTCCTAAAAATTTTTTAAAAATTTTCACCTCTGAGGAAAAGTAGTTTGTATTATCCTATTATTCTATCATCTGTATTGGTTCAAACAGCATTCTGCAAATTTCAGCTCCAAATTTCACTTTTGTTTCTGTTCACCTCCTCTAGTTTTAAACCAGTAGCTTTTTAGGAGTAACAGATTGCACCTTGCTTTAAAATGAAAGTGACACTTACATCCTGATATGTTGATTGGATAGGGGCTACTCAGACTGATGTTTAGTTGACCAAATAGGATTAAGCACATAAATGTCACTCATAGAATTGTAACAATATTTTTTATTTTAACCACTCACACAAACAGAATACTATGTCAAGAACCTTAAATGAAATAGCTTTTGGATCTAGATTAAGAACTGGAGCACATTATATTACAGGCCACTTAATTTTATTGCATCAGCTGACAGAGCCATGATTTGCAAGTGGGCCCGTGTTAAAACAGCAGAGCTGTAAAGGCTCTTCTGCAAAATATTCAGATGTTAATCTTGCTTTTTATTTTATGTGGCAAAGTTTAAACCTATGTAAAAGTGGCACAAAGGTGAAGACTTGTACTTTCCCATACCTCAACCATACTCAGATTAGCAATTCCAAAATTCAGTTCTCCATGCAGAATCCCAAGCCCAACCCTAAGGTAAGGAACTGCAATGTGCCGTACATTGGTACAGTTTTACAGCTGCTGTTGGGACCGCAGATCAACAGGCAGTACAAAAGCTACCTGGCGACAGTAGCTCATGTATGACAGCGCCAGCCATGGCAACCCAAGCTGCCCCTACAATCTTTGCATAGTTTCTTCTGTGAAGTTTAGGATACCTAGTGTGGAACGGAACTAATTTCACATATATTCAACTACAAAATGGAAAGTAAGTCTAGAAAGCAGTAACTATGTCATTCTATTTTACTTCTGCTATGTAAAGAGTCTTCCCCCTTGGTACCCCTGACAGAGTTGTGCTGTGTCACTACTCTTAAGTCTTCTATGGAAGTCTTAAATTCTGTTGGTTTATACAAAGTCTACACGACAAATCTTTTTTTTTTTTTTTTGTCGCTATTACCAGTCTAAATTCCAGAGAATTGTCATCTACCACCAACTTCAAAATCTCATCATTTCGCAGAAGTTATGGAACCTCACAAATTAAATAGAGACAGTAAGTGCAAGGTCAGGCATGTTTCCCCTTCAAGATGCACCAATGTCCTGAGCCACCTTAGTACAGTAAAAAAACTCAGAAAAAAAGGGAACAAACTAAAAGTTGCATTTCCTGTATAATTTTCATGCAGCACATCTACACGTTACAGATCACAGCACAAATCTGTTAATATTTTCCTATCAGCTACCGCACTCAGTTGTGCCTTAATTACAAAAACAGTAACTTATACTGAAAAGACTTTAAATTTGCTGGTGCTCTTCAGTGATTTCCACAGTTACCCACAGTGTAAATGAAGGGAAAAAGTCCATCCCCTGTAAGCACAGCTAAAACCAAACCTTAAAACACCACCAGACCATAAACTTCAAGCAAGTAGCACTGGACTGAGTGCAAGTTCTTCCATCCTCTGCTGTAGTGTGTGATTACTAACAAATGTTAGCACAGCTCCTTAAATGAGCATTTAAAAATCATTTTTGCCAAAGCTGATGGACTGCTCAACCCTCCTTGTATTCCAAAGGGAAGAATCTAACATTTCATTATTAGTTTCCATTAGCACTACCCTGTAGTTACTGCACACAGAACAAACCTGTGTTTTACCTTAAGGGGTCAGAAAATACCTTCAGATAAACTAGCTTGCAATACACCTTCAGCTATCACATACTCAGATTGTTGCCCTGAAACTGTTTTGGGTTCTAAAACTTATAGAAATGAGTTATGGGAATTACCACAACGGTTAATTACTAAAAGAAGAAAATTCAGTACAGCTGAGTATTACTCTGTATTTTGAGTTTTAGCACTTACTTCAAACAGAAGTTAACAGACTTGTGTAAAATTTTATTTATTCTGAAGTGTTCATGTTGCTTTTTATCCTTTTAAAAATTATCCAGCAGAGATGCAGTGGAATTTTACCTGAGTTTGGAACACTGTATTGAAATACTGCTTTAATGGAATTTTCATCTCCCAAAACCCACAAAGAGTAATTAATTTATATAAATACAGAATCATTCAGCAACAAGTTTGGAAAGAATAAATTTTTAGAAAGAATTAAGTATCTGCAGCCTCTTCAGTAAGCGCTCACAACACTGGACAGTCAGCACAAGTTCTCCCAGTTAAATATACCTCCAAAAACGTGATTAACATGAAATCCCATGTTAAGGATTTTACAAAATGCACTGCAGCAGCAATTCTTATTCTGTATTACGGAATTCAGCCAATTGTTTCTCAACATTTTTTTTGGAAAGTTAGTTTTGACAAAGCCTTGATACTTTGCTCAGGTCCTCAGGTGTGTATTAAGTCCCCTCCATCACACTTCCTCTCAGGTGTTAGCAACTTCAGGACTCATTTGCAAGAAATCTCCCTTATTCTTGTTGGGTTAGTAGCATCACAGTTTCAGAAAAAACAGATGAAAAGCACATTCAGACAAGGCAGGCAAAGGTACTTGCCCACAATTGCAATGTAAGTAACAAGATACTTCAGCAACCACAGAATCGACTTTTTCTTTAGGATAGATTTCTGTGGCTCAAGATCTTTGGCTGGAAATAAACCGTGAGGGCTCAATATATTTTACTGAAGTCATTCTATAAGAATTCAAGGCCTACCCCCATCCTCAGTCAATACACATGCTCAAACCTTGTTTATTCTTCCTGAATCTACAGGATACTACCCACATGGCTAGTATTCGGTTTTCAAATACACACAAAAGAGAAGGTAATTTGTTAAACTGAGGAGAGGCCTTTGTTTTTTTCTTTTAACAAATTGACAGTTACTGTCAACCCACTTGAACCCCCTTAAAAGTCTCTATCTGCTTGCTTTCTAATAATTTTCAGAAAGAAAATTGAAGGTCTAATATCAGCTTCTCCCTACATTCTGTTACTCAGACTCTCTCGCTCTCTCCCCCCCACAAAGAGTTTAAAGTTCTAGTGGTAGGCAGGAACAGTCTAATCATATGGATCATAGAAAACAGCTACAGCAACTCCAACTTCACAAAGGAGAATTATCAGCCTTTGTCTTCAACCTTTCTTTATAAAGGCCTAAAGGAAATCTTGAGGTAATACAATACCCTCAAGGCACATAAATTACATATACCTTATGAAGACGTTTAGACTGAAGTCATCAAAAATTAAAACTACATTTTATACACTTAAGAGATACAGTGCTCAGAGTACTTACTTGTATGACTGTTGAAGTGTGCAAAATTAGCGAAATTTGCTGTAGCAGTTGACTGAGGAGGAGCAGCAGCAAAGATATCTGAGCCAAGGTCACTGAGGAGGTCAAATTGTTTCTTTTCTTGTTGCTGCTGTCCTTGAGAGCGAACTACAACAGGAGACTACAAACAACATTTTGATTAGTTATTACAAAAACAAGCTGATACTTCACCAAACTGACTTTTGCAAAATATTAGAAGGACAGTCCTTAACAAGCCATTTATTCCTGAAGTTTAAGATACTGTACACAGCACAGACCCTTCTCCTATAGTATGAGGACAACAAGCTATTTATGCTACTATGGAGGCTTTTAAAGGAACTCTGCAACAGACTTCCACGGATTAATACAGCCCAGAAGAATATGGTACCAGCATATAACCAACTTCAAAATGGTGTATTTAAAACTGCAAATACTGTATGAATACAAACAATAGAACTTAATTTTACTTCTTCCTGTCTTCCCTCCAAAATCTTAAGCACATAGTCTTATTTGGCTTTCCGTAGCAGCATACAGACACTCCCTAAAAGCCACCTGATAAGTCAGTTGCAGAATGCATAGCATGTCATAATGAACATGCATGCTTTTCATCTATATATTCACTACTAATCTCATGATTAACAGTATCAGCCATTTTATTGTTTTCAAATAAAAAACACCAAACATGAACAAAAGGACATTAGGTTCAAACTTTAGAGACAATTAAGCAAAAGACAATCATAATTAAACTTGTCACATTGGCAAATTCTGCTTCTTGAAATAACCATTAAAAAACCTCATCAGTTTTATAAATAGAAACAAGCTTAATTAGAACCTGATTTGCAAATACCTGTATACTTTAACAAAATACATAAAATAAAGTTGTCTTTAGTGATGGTATTGTTTGGTTACAGTTGCTACTGCAACAATTCTTGTGCCACTGAAAAAGACCTGCTGAGCAGTTCTGTGCTCTTCAGCTCTGCCATTACTCACTTGGCTCGGTGTGCCCTTGTTTAAGTGCAGTGAGGGTGCAGCTTCTCCCAAGAGAGACTTGAGTGGCTTCACCTCAGGTGTGCTGCTTGTACTACTCGCAGAAGACCCCGATATGGATGCATGGACTGACGCCACCACCTTTGCTTGCTCTGGAGGGACATACCTTGATTCAAGGAGAGCAACAGTTTTTACAATTTTTACATGGAAATTTCTACGCAGTATTTGTAAGACTCAAGTGAGACAACTGGTAGATCTCAGCTTTGCTATTTTAACCACTGACCCTGTAACAAATTCTATTAGTAGTTTGCAAAATAGCCATCATTTAAATATGCCAGATTTTTTTTTCAAATGGACTAGAATTACAAGTCATCAATATTTTACAGCGCTTATTTAATAAAAACCATGTCTTCCACTTAACAAAAGCCTGCAAACCCCTTCGTTTACACTACTGTTGACAGCCCCCGAACCATTTCTGTTCCACCAATATGAACTAAACATCGAGACACTTCTTTAAATAGCTTGTCTTCTCTGCTTCCTGTAGAGCCTCTGAATGAAGTCCAGAAATCATTTTTTACAGAGCTGCACAGTCTAGTCCAAAGAGCACCCAAGAAAGCACACTCAAAAGCATGAGGATAACAGTCCACTTCTTGTCATAGATGCAATCTTTATAAATGTAAAGCCATCTTACCATCTTTTCTTTTCATATTTTTCCTGTAGAAATTCTTTTACTTTCTGTGGATCCCTGAAGTCTGGAATTGCTGATGATCTATCATCAAACAGGCCTAGCCAAATCTGTTTGCACACCTTATAAAAAAAAATACAAACAAACCACACACAAGCATGAATTAATAAAGACAAAAGTATCTTAAATCAAAACTTAAGTTTACAATTGTTAATATTTAAAACCACTTTAAAAAGTATGGCTCCACGTTTCTTGTTCCAGGCTGAACTGCTTTTAACAACTGACTGGTGCACCATGTATTGATCTAAATACTTAAAGTTGAAAGACCATTTGTCACAGCAGGGCAAGGAAATCCTAGCATCCAATTTCACCACCAAATACTGCTTTTACAAAATTTTTGTAGTGCGTACTCAGTCAGGTGCTTTGTCCCTTCATATTTCTACTTGCCATCTTTAAGACTCTTCTCCTTCACCCAGGTCTACACGTTCCCTTTACTTATACTTCAACATTTGAACTCTTTCAAGAGATTTTATATGCCCTAAGCCCTGGATGGTAGCTTTTAAAGGATCTGAGATTGGATATTTAGACTTATTATTACTACTATTTGAGTATAAGAACTTTATTTTTTTTAAACAGCCTTTATTGCTGTGATGCAGTTTCTATGGTATCATATCCATTATAATTAGAGTGAGGGTATATAAGAAGGGGGAAAAGTACTCTTGCTCTGCTTTCATTTTCTAATTTTGGTTGTGAGTGAGCGAAAGTTGAAACAATTGCAAAATTCTCAGCATGTCCAGCTTCAATTCCTGACCAGAACAACAGGAAAGGTGACTGTTCTCAAAACTAAACAAGACACAGGAGTTGTCACACTTAAAACATTTTAAGCATTTAGGACTACTCTGCAAGTAACCTGAATAAGTACCCAAACGTTACACAAAACATTACCCACCCTCTAAAAACAGCCTGCCATTTTAGAACAGGTTTCTCCCAGGCAAGTGGGGTCAAAAGAAGTACTGTTTTTGTGATGCATACCCTTCCTTCCCATACCCTTTCTGAAATAGTCCAGACCATCCCTCTTACTCATCTCCTACAACGTCTTCTACCCCTGTGATAGTGTCAGGTTTTCAGCATCGCCCCCATGACCTTGAAGAAACACATGTTGTAACAAGCAAGAGCTGCATGAACCAATTGCCCTGAAAGTTGGCAAATCAACGTAGAAGCTCTGATATTTCTGCTGCATATTGCCCAGAGGTTTTCTTCTTCTTGAACTGGCCAGCTAACTTCACCAAAGTCGTAGCAACTTGGACTTTTTGGGAGCACTAGTTGTCCAGTGTGATAAATCGTAACAGGTCATTTCAAAATTTGCTCAGGATTAGAGAGATTAAACAGACAGCATAAATATGTATTTCATACTTGATGTCTTGGATTTTATATAGCCTGTTTGCATGTCCACCACTCCACAGTCCTTATTGTCATCTACTGGATAGAGACAACAATGCAATGCTAATCTAAGGATCAAAGATTTAAATACTCATCTAAAAATAAGATCAAGAGTTCCCACTTCAAATAAACTCAGCTATTGAGCATTCATTCAGAAAATGTACTCCACAAAAGGGTTAAGTTCAATGGACTGATGTGAGCTTGCAAATTTAAATGGTCATTATTTCCAGTATGGTAAGAGATGAAATGAAACTGAAGATATTTGTTTAATATTTTCCATACAAAGTGAGAAGATGTAAACATAATCAAACAAGTCACAAGTCTGTTCTAAAATACCATCTAGCATGAAACACTATTTTAATAGTAGCAAACTTTCACGTAAGCACATTTTGTCAGCAAAAAGTAAAGTCAGAGCATTTATGGGTGTAGCTTTAAATATGTGCAGCAGATAGCCTCTGGGCCAGCAATAGTCTTTCCACACTTACCTTTGTGAATATATTGTAATATATTGTACCAACTAGCAGTCATATAATTGCTAGGAGGCAGAAGTCATGTTTGCAGCTGGTTACAGAATACCTGGCAGCAGGAACTGATTGTGTCTACAGTGTTTCCCCACCCCCCACAGCCCCAAATTCAGTGTTGGGAGGAACATCAGAAAACATTGAAGAAACAGTTGTGCCTAATTTCAGATAAGTCAACAGACAAGTGTTAGAACAGCCTCTACTTGATCCTGTGTCCAGCAGAGTAACCCTAAGGGCTGTACCTTGATGATCAGTTTGCACCCAGCCTAAAACGTGGTAGTAAATGAAGAGGAGGTTGTCTTCCCCACCTGTATTAGACCATTAAATTACTCTCCCTTCTCCTACCACCCAAAACACAGCAGATCAAAGAAACTCATCATAATTGTCATGTCACTAGTACCGCTGAAACGGGTACCAAGATCAAACTCTCAGCAACAGTCAAACCATAATCCAGGTTTTCAACTTTCTCCCTCCCTGTTCTCGGCTTCATTCAGAGGGGAAAAGGAAAAAGAGAAAAAAAAAACCACCAACCACCAACTAAACCAAAAACACCTAAACAACTCCATGTCAAATAGTCTCAATCCTTCCTTACTACTACAGACAATTTCTAGGAGAAATCAGAAAACAAGGTCCTGTGTGACTTCAGATTATTCAGCAGTTACACAGCTATAGCAGGTACCACTTCTAGGAACACGCAAACAGACACAAAGGACTGTGCTGTCCAAACATACTGTTGGTTTAAAATGATGCAAACCTCTTAAAGGCATCGATTCTTGCACTGCATTACAATTTTTTTGCATGCCTTCAGAAAGCAGGGTTCCAAAAGCGTTTCCTGGAGCAACCGATTTCTTCTAAATACCTAAACAGTGCAATAAGCCTTAAGTCACTATTATAATTTAAATTGAACCTACCAGGCACTCTTTATTGGTTCTCTGGTACTGGTAGCAGAGAGAACAGTATTATTAACTGACAACACACAGCAACAGAGCAAAAGAACCTAGACTTAGTCATACAGATTTCAGCAAAAAGGTCTTATTTTAACAGAGTTTGACAGCAGAACCTACATAAACACGGGTTAAAACATTTACTTCACTACAGAGACGCAAATTAAATTTCATGTAAGTTTCTTTACCTAAAGAGTTCTCAGACAAAGTACATTTCCTTACAAGTCTTAGATAAATCCTTCAAAAAGCCAAATTTTATAAAGCTTTATTATCACACAAGCAACTGTTAAAAGGCACAGTTTTGTCTATTTCTGTATGAAGTACCACACAATGCTTTGAACATCAGCAGCCGTTCTAAGCAAGCATTCAGAACACAATAAAAGGCCTGTTGTCTCTTCTTGTTTGCTGGTGACCTATACGCTCTTTCTAGCTATACTTTTGTTACCATCATCTGACTTGACAGGGATCCACAATACTGCATTGACTACGCTTCAAGCAAGCAATAACACACCATTTTCAGCTACCTACAAAAAAACCCCCAGCAGTGCACTGTGTAATACCATAGGATTAAATAAAAAATGGAAATTAATAAAAATATATTATTTTCACAGACAAGTCACATCATTATCCAACTGCCTTTTTTTTTTCCCAAATAGTTATCCTTCCATATCTTAAAAGAAGTCACTAACAACACTGAATCTTGTGCAAAGAAAAGTTTGCTGTGAGAAATGGGATTATTTTTACTGATCAGGCTGTCACATTTTTTTTTCAAAGCTATACAAGTTACTATTATGATAAAGATCAAGGAAATTTATTACATACAACTTGCTGTTGATTTATGGTGAGGAATAATTACCCAGCATTTGTATCTCCTGTACCCTACCTATTCCCCACTAATCACAGCTTTTAAACCCATTACCTGAATTTGATAGTATTTGAGATACTAAAAATTCAATTGCAACAACAACCATTACTGGAAACAGAAAAATCAGATAGTCAACTTCAGTTGTCAATACTTCAACATGAGCTTCAGTTCAGTGTTCTGTCTGGCCTAAGAGCTGCCTAACCAGAACACCTGAACTAATGAGCACCCAGTTATTCACAGTGTGTGCTGATTCTTGTCCAGCCTTACTTGCAGGACACGGTGGGGGGAGAGGGTAGAGTGGGGGGAGAAGTGTAAAAAGGTAGTAAGAGGTGTATAGATCTGCACAAAACCAAGCTTAAAGTGACCAGTCACTCTCTAAACATGAAGTTTTCTTCTTAGTTTTCTAATACAAGTTTACTGTTTGAGGGGAAAAAAACCCAAACCAACAAGCAAACAAGGAAGTAATTTTCAAAAGCAGCAAGAATTCAGAACAATATATTTTTGGAGAAATTTGAATTTGATATCCCAACAAGCGTGTATTTCAAAACACCTAACTACTTCATATATAAGTCAGACTTGCTGATTCAGAAAATGCTGCTGCCCAAGTTTCATGACACATCTTAAGGTCTAATTTAACAAAATTACTCATTCTTTTGCTTTTACAGATGAAAGCAGGAAGCATCCCAACTAACCACAAAGTTAAACAACGTTACTATAAAAGTACCAGACCTAAAGTCTATGGCTTTCTGAAATCCTTCTGTATCACACCGTCTTCTTGGGGATATTCTGGTGTAGCCATTTAATATTAATATTGTTCTTTCTGAAGCAGCAGCACAAATAAGCCTCTGCTCAAAAGCTCCGTTCATTCACCAAAAGCCTTGCTTATACTCCTCCTTTTGATAACCAAAGCTCTATTAAACAAAATGCTCTGCTTAGAGAAGAGCCTGGCAAGCTGGAGCCAAGAGTAAACACTCAAGTTATGTGGAAGCCCCTAGAAACAGTGGAACATATCCAACAATCCATAATCATTGTCCACTGCCCCTGAAAAGTATAATTAGTCCATGTCCCACTGGTTCACCAATACAGCAAGAAGGAAAAAAAACAACCCAACAAAGCACTGAAGTCAGAACGATGAAGCGTACGCAGCATTTGAAAGTCTACTTTTGTTGAAGGGTTGACAGAAGCAAGACTTGGAAGTTTTGCCTGCCTCTACTGCATTCTGGGAGCTGCAAAGTACCAAGATACAGCACAGTTTTATCTTATCAGGTAACAGTAAGTAGAAAACAAAATTCAGCAGTTATCTTCATAAAGTTTAGAAGTTCATGAGAACCCTCTTACAATGGGGTTGGGAAGAACACTACCTGTTCTCTGCCAACAAGCTTCAATCCTCCAAGGGATGTCATTAGACATTTGGCAACTAGATACTGGGAAGTTTAGAATTAGATCAGTAAGTACAGCATGAAGCAAAGAGGGAAAGAGAATCACAACTAGCTTCAACCTACTCACCCTGACCTAGATAAAAACCCAGGAGGTAGCAAAGCAGAAAATGATTTGCCATAACTTAAATATATCATTGAAAGAAGAAATTGGGCCAAGTGCATATTGTGTGTTATAATAAAGTCTCTACCTGTATTTCTCTTCATACCATTGGTTTCCCTGCACTCCACAGCTATTCCGAGGGATAAACTGGTTTTCCTATCATGTACCTTTCTTGTTTTCCATCCACTATTTATGTCTGTAGTCCTGCAGTTTGAGTAATTACCCTTGTTTTCAGCTTTGACAGAAAGGAACAAAGAACTCATCCCATTCATCACACATCTGGTACTCCACAAAATAAAGTTGACCTTCAGCTTTAAAACCCAGCCTCCTAGTAACATTTCATGCTTTTGGGAGTTCCAGGCAGGGCTCAAAAGCTAAGAACAATATAACTATGCTCGTTTCCACCAAATGTTTAGTTTTTGGGTTTGGTTCTGGGTTTGTTGTCACAACTGGAGTTTTTTTTTTTTCTGTTTGTTGGGACAGTGGGGAAGGACAGGCACACTAAAAATTTTCTAATAAAGGAAAAAAAAAAACCAATCAGTGCTATCCGTCAAATTTTGCAGAAAGTCTGAGACCATCTGAGATTTTAGTTATTTCTATTTCACTCCTACATATTTCAACTACCAAACAACACTTTACCATGTCATAACTACTTCACTGATACAGATCTTCAGTGTGTGTGGGAAGGCGGATAGGGGAGAGACAAAGGCCTTCTGCTTACACAACATATTGAGCCACCACACTTTAGAAACTCTTGTTAGCATAATTGTGCTAGTTAGGAATAATAAAAATTCAGTTAAGCCAGCAAAATCAAGTTTTTGCTCATGAAACCACCTTCTCTTGTATGCAGTGAAGGCAGTATGGCAAGGAAAAGCTGTAATAGGACCAGTACTTCTGCTAGTAGAAGCTACGCTTCAACCAGGGAAAAGCACCCTACTAGACCTACCGAACTTCTTGTTTAGACCCTGACATAGGAACATTACACATCAGTCTAGTTTAAAAAAACTCTAATGAAATATTACCTTTCAGGAGTCTGGTAAATGCCAAATGAGATTTGTTTTTCTCCCCCTCCTCCACAATATCCTCAGTTATGCACCAAATGTAACGCTGGCAGTGCAAAGAACTACAGATTACCACACAACAAAACTATGTTCCAAAACATAACACTCACCACAGGAAAAAAAGATTTGGAAACAGTTCCCTTATGTAAGCAAGTTATAGCTTTGTTTAGTAATTCAGCACTTCTGATGTCAATATTATTCATTAATCTCTGTAGGTTAAAAGAATTTTATATTGTCAGTTATACTGGTTTCAAAGTCAGTTTGGGTCCAGAAGCTACAACTGGTTTCATAAGCACAGAGTCCAAGCCAGTAAATCCTGCTAACAAAGACATTGTTCTATACACAATCAGCTCACGTATCTCTATATCGTATTAGCAGAACCAGGGATGTACTACAAGGACACCTGACTGCACAGCTCATGCTGTCAGGACTCATCAGCTCCAGCTTAGTGCTGCTCTTTCTACTTCAGGGTTTCTAGGCCATATTCCATAGCAAAGGAGATTCCAGGAAAGCGTTTCGGTCGGGTCAAACACCAGCTCTGAGCCAGCCCCATACCTCTACTAGTTCTGCAAGAGTGCAGGGAACCGGTACTTGCACAGATGCTATCAAGCATCTGGAAGATTGACACAAAAACCAAAGTGCTGTTAAACTAACCCCATGCCACTAGGCATACCTGCATAGCATTCCACTCATTAGCTCAGGTAAACATGGTCTTTGCCCCCAGAGGAAAACAGGTTTTCCCAAATACAAGGCCAGCCAAATAATTTTCCTCCACCACATGCATATTAGAATAGCCATTTGGAGAGGTTATAAAACATTTGACATTTTTCAAGTGTAGTAGAAAAATTAACTATATAACCGGTTTGCCTCATAATACTATTTTTCAGCTTCAGAGGAAAGCTTGTGAATAAATATTCCCAGCTATAATAGCAACATGAGATCAGTACCACCTCCACTTCCTGCAAACAGCAAGTTCACTTTCTACTACCATTGCATCACCGAATCAGAGGCCTAGTCAACACCAGCATCATTTGATTATGAGTTTTCAAACAGAACCATCCCCACACTGCTCTCTCCTCATTATTCCTAACATGAAAATGCAGCATGAAAATACCTCTCACACTGCTCTTCCTGAAGAGAGCAAGGGGAAAAAAATCCTACTCAGGGAGTTAGAATTGCCTTTATCCTTCAAAAGGATTTCAGAAGGCACTTGAAGAATATCAGGTGAAGATGTTCCCACTCTTGCTGCCAAAGTGAGCTAACCCCAGCATTAGCAAAATCAGAGCCTGGACATCTGTTTATACCTGCAGATGAATAAGCAACCCCAAAATATAGATAAACAGAATATAGAGAGAATTGTATGTGCTTTTTAATACAGTAAAAAGTTTTAAATCTCTATTTTAAGTAGTAAGAACTCACCCAAAAAAAAGTTCAGCTCACCTGTGCCAGAAAGACATTCCTTGGAAGTTGTGCTGGTTTTGGCTGGGACAGAGTTAATTTTCTTCATAGCAGCTAGTATGGGGCTGAAAACAGTGTTGATAACACAGGGATGTTTTTGTTTCTGCTGAGCAGTACTTACACAGAGTCAAGGCCTCTTCTGCCCCTCACACCACTCCACCATCAAGGAAGGCAGAGGTACATAAGAAGATGGGAAAAGACACTGCCAGGACAGCTGACCCCAAACGATCAAAGAGATATTCCATACCATAATGACATCATGCTCAGTATATGAAGTAGGGGAAGAAGGAAGGGG
>VXBJ01002188.1:284494-323878 GCA_013400055.1 Nycticryphes semicollaris | reverse complement strand
TGGAGCCCTGCTGTGCTGGAAGTGGCTGAACACCTGCCTGCCCATGGGAATTGGTGAACAAACTCCTTGTTTTGCTTTGCTTGTGTGCATGGCTTTTACTCTACAGATTAAACTGTCTTTATCTCAGCCCACAAGTTTTCTCATTTTTACTCTGCCAATTCTCTCCCTCATCCCACAGGGAGGGATGAGCGAGCAGCTGTGTGCTGCTTAGCTGCCAGCTGGGGTAAAACTACAACAGAGGTGCATATACAGGGAAGAAGATGGTGTCTCACATCTGAAAAAAAACTGCTCAGAACCATAAAATGGTTGGGGTTGGAAGGGACCTTAAAGATCATTGAGTTCCAAACTCCCTGCCACAAGCAGGCACACCTCCCACTAGATCAGGTTGCTCAAGGACTCATCCAGCCTAGCCAAGGATGGGGCTTCCACAACTTCTTTGGACAAGCTGTTCCAGTGTCTCACCACCCTCACAGTAAAGAGCTTCCTTCTAGTACCTAATCTAAATCTCCCCTCTGTCAATTTAAAACCATTACCTCTCATCCTTTCACTACACTTTCTGACAAAGAGTCCCTCCCCAGCTCTCCTGTTGGCCCCCTTCAGATACTAGAAGGCTGCTATGATGTCTCCCCAGAGCCTTTTCTCCAAGCTGACCAACTCCAACTCCCTTGGCCTGTCATCACAGGAGAGGAGCTCCAGCCCTCTGATCATTTTCATGGCCCTCTGCTGGACATGTCCCAACAGGTCCACATCCTTTCTGTGCTGAGGATAACCTCTTCTTAAAGCAGCTGCTTTGTGGAAGCCTTTTAGTAACTGAGTGTTTTACCCACAAAGATGCCAGTTTGCAACAACTGGGGAAAAGTTACTGTTTCAGATTATAGGAATTTAGGTTTGTAAAAAGAACTTCAACCTCATACAATACATTGTGCTTTTAAATACTCTTTGAAGGAGAGAGGAAAACTACTTCATCTAAGAACAACTCACCACCTTAATAACTACCTTACCTCAGGGAAGCTTTCTTGCTATTTTCCATTCTATTCGGAACAAACCCCCTATTGTACTCCATGATCTACTCCCCTTGGAAACAAGAAAGCTTACCAAAGAGGCCTTGGCCATGTTGGCAAAAGGCTGGGAGGACAAAATGGGAATGAAAGTCTTTTACAAGCTACAGAAAAATGGAATTTAAACACACTAGCCTGCAAAAACTTGCATTTTTTTATGAATGAAACCTAGAAAGTTTCATTTCTTAATAAATACAACAGCCATCTATGCTGAAGAGCAGGCTAAGCAAAGAAGGGGTTTTGTGAGGTCAGATGAACTTCATCTGCCCAATATTTTATCTTATCTGCAGGTGAGTATTCCAAAGTCCAATACCAACAAGAGAAAGCAAAATGCTTATTTAACTACTGAAATATGCAGCATGGCAAAGTGAAAACATGTTTAGTTAGATTTTAAACTTCTGGAAGTGTTTAAAACAGTATCACTTCTGTATTTGACCACCTGTTAAATCTACCATCTGCAATTACAAGTATCTCTTCAGTGCTACTTTATAATTAAGGCAATGCACCAACCCCAATCCACCAACCCACAACTGAACTCAGCAGGACATCTTCATTTACAAGGTAGCTCCTTTAAATCACTGCAATACTTTTCATTAAAAGCAGTAAGTACCACAAGCACACACACGCACACCCCCCAGCTTTTGAAACATAGCACACCACCGCAGGTATCTGTGGACTGTTTTTATATCAATAATAAATTATGTATCAACTCAATCATTATGACTGGCAGACTAGTCAGGTCTATAATGAGAAGGACAACTATAGTAATTAACTTGGTAGGGATCACTTCAGGTTTCAGAGCAGTGAAAAATGAAACTTGCAGCATTCTCTAGCCACTGCAGATTCAGTGAAAAACAAATTAAAATGGATGCAGGGAGGGAGCTACACATGTTTCCTTTACACTCATGAAGCTTAAAGCAAAGCTGGAGTTCACGATCTAATCTTACAGAAAGAGACTCCAACATACTATTATCTGAAACTACAGAAGATTCTTTATAATTCTCCCTATGCAAAAAGTCAACACTATGCTATGCACACAATGTTATACAGCTTTAACATGCCAAAACAATTCAAACAAACAAACTAGTCAAAGCCACTAAAAGTATTTTGTAATGTCTGGAAGAGTTTAGACCTTGCTCCAGCTCTGTCTAGAGGAATCATCCCCTAACAGTCATTTCAACAAAGAATGGATATTTACTATGACAGAAAATTAAATTGCTACTTCTGTTTTCATTCCTCAACCTGACAGTCATGAATGGGCCAAGCTTAAGAAAGTTCAGTATCAGCATTTTATCTAATG
Source organism: Nycticryphes semicollaris (assembly GCA_013400055.1). Taxonomy (NCBI): domain Eukaryota; kingdom Metazoa; phylum Chordata; class Aves; order Charadriiformes; family Rostratulidae; genus Nycticryphes; species Nycticryphes semicollaris. The sequence continues at coordinate 321,520 of VXBJ01002188.1, read as the reverse complement.
ATGGGCTTTATCCCCACAGAATTCACAAGAACATGTTGGTAAAGACACTCATAGCCTACATCAATGGTTCAACTAAAACAGACCCAATTGAAGTGAAACAGAACTTTTTCTAATACACAATAGAAGCAAAAGCTGCCTCTAAAATCCCCAGTGCTGTAGTACAGTATCAAAATACAAACTTCATCCTCAAATTGAAGATAGCAATAGCCACATCCAGGGTTTACATACTCCACATGTCCCAATACAACCAATGCAACATTTAATTCAGATTTAGCTTTCACCTACTAAAAAGAACAAAAAGGCAGCACACCAGAACTTCTTCCCTTCAAAGCTATCCCAAGCCATTTTAAATGTATAGATGCTTATTAGATAACAATGCCTGGAGGAAAAAAAATTCTCCCTTCTCTTTAAGTGTCTCCAACATCGATATACTTTCATTAAAGAAAGAGGCTATTGAAGCTACCAGAAATCTTCCTGACACCTACTCTGAAGAAATACAGCTACAAGCAACACATTTATTTTTGTCACGGTATGCTCTTTCAGGAAATGCTGCTAGTCAGTCTTAAGGTCTNCATAGTACTTACTTCATTTCCATGTTTCTGCAGAAATTCTATTTCCTGTTGCGTGAAAGTAGTCATTGAAATTGACTTCACTCTGTGGGGTGGATTCAAGCCCCGTCTAAAAGAAGAAGCAAGAAGTATTTAGTCAGTACTCAGGAAATCTGTCATCATACAGTCACTTTTAACATTATAACCAGAAGTCAGTCAGTTTTAAACTCAGAAAGCATCTTTGTAAAACTCACTTATTTTCTTACTGCTATACAACTTAATGCTTAAGTGTAAGTTCATCTCATAATAACATCCAGTGTGCAAAGTCAAATAATTGAGCTCTAGAGGAGACCAATGTTTGCAACTGCACATGCAAACTCACTCTGACACTTTCTATTCAAATTTATGAAAACATAATTTGGCCTTTTTTTAAATCCTAGCCTGCTCCCCGAGATTTGTTTAGCCTTACCTCTATCCTTGATCTCTCAGTCTTAGGCCTCTCTGCCATAATTTTTTCTCCCTCCAACTTCTACCTCGCTTCAACGTATTTTTTTTTACTACGACTTCTACCCAATCACTAGATTTCTTCAAGCTAAACTCTCCAGCTCAGATTCTTTTTCTCTTGCTTTAACCTATACTTCCCATTTCCTCCCAGCACCTCTTTTTCTAATTTACTTTTTGCCCTTCCATCCACAGGTCTGTGTTCTTTTCCCTCCTGAACACCACACAAGTATCGGCAACAAAAGCAAAGAGGCAAGTGTTTGTTATGCTCTCAAATGAGAGAATCTGTTACTAATGCAACAGCTCCAAACTTCATCAGCTCTGACTTAAGCAAAGGCTGGCACCATCCTCCCCATCCACGGCAGCGCCTGCTGCAGCAGGGCTAACACAAACACAAGTCACTTGTGCTGCCAAAGGGTGACATTGTCAAACCCAGTTCAGTCAAAACCTGCACAGAGAAAAATCCTGCCGAGCCACAGTGCCAGGATACAAAAAAAAAAAAAAAAAAAAAAAGCTAAAAAAGCTTGCTTTCTTTTCAAGCTCTTTCTTTAAATACATGCTAACTACACTAACTACAGCTTTTGCCTACAAATACAATTAAAAACAAGCTGTGTTTTGCTCAATGGAAATAAGAGCATTACATCCCACGTATGCCAGGCAGCAGAGACACCAACTCGGGCAATACAATGGGGTTAGTTTAATGCTCAAGTTAATCCAGCCTGGATTTTTGTGATAACATCTTTTAAAAAAAAAAAAAAAAATCAATAAACATGAACTGTGAGATATCAGAGAACAAAAGTTTCTGTGATTATATAGGAGAAGAAAGTTTCCAGAATGGAAATGGGGGGAAATTTGTCAGGGATGTAACATGGGGCTAACAAGTTGCTAACATAAAACTAATTCTTATTAGTTGATATTGCTTACTTTGTCTCAATTATAAGTTTGGTTCAGATTGCTTTTAAGAATGTTTAAACTTGCATGGTAATTAACAATTTAACACTTTTCATCTAGCTGTAAATCAAATTCACATCTACATCACAAATAGAAAACACTAATTAAAATAATATATTATCTAAGTGTTTTTAAAGTAAATACTCACTTTAAGACAATGCAACTTCAAAAAACAAAGTCTGTCAGAGTTCTTTGCAGTTAAAATTCACGGTTTCAGAGCTGCTGCTACTTTGGGTTTGGTTGTTTGGGTTTTGCTTGTTTGTTATTTGGTTTTGCTTTTTTTTTTTTTTAAGCACCTTGATCTGTGCACTTCAATAATTACACTTCATAAGTAAAGCTGTAGAATCACATATTAAGTAACAGCATAGAAACACAATTGTCATCCACCTGACATTCCACATAAACCTGTTCCATCAAATATATTATATGACAATGACCTTGCTTTCAAACTAAGTATAAAAGTCAGTCTATTTACCTTAGTCTGTTGAATTTCCTTTCCTCCTATTAAGATACACAGTTAGATACTGAAAACTATTTAATGACTATTTTAAAAGTTTGGGTTTTGCTTGTTTGTTATTTGGTTTTTCAGGAGAGCTAGTATTTCTAAACTTTGTCACTATCTTCTGCTGGATATTAATTTTTATAATGAGTATAGTTTAACTGCTATATTGTCCCTATATTTGCAATTTAAAGGCACTGCACAAGTTATTTAAGCAGTATCTACTTTACCCTGATGTACTACGGCTCTTCAAAGCATTTGTATCAGCAAACATTCATCTTCCGTTCCGTTAAACATCAATATTAATCATACTTAAAGCATAGACATGATTTTGTTTAGCCTAACTAGAGACTTCCCTCTCCAGTGAGGACTGCTCTAGAGTTTTAAGGTCCAGGTTATAAAGTTTCCCCAATTTACACATTATATCCATTCTGTGGGACAAGATGAATTCTCATTTCTTTTACACCCCTCCTGCTGAAAGGAGGAAGATGTGCCCCACTCCTGAAGGTCAGATCACAACACACAAGCATCAGATGCCTTGCGCGATGAAAGAGAGCTGGTTGCCACACTGGTAGTCCAAGAGGACTGGAAATACCGAATGTAACTTCAAAAGCCATAAATGCAAAGATAACTATCAAGCTGCAGTACTATATATACAACTAATTTTTACATTTAACATGGCAAGAGGTGGGAGGAAGCCTATGAAAAAGCATCCTTTTACACTAAAGCAGTGCAAGAAGTCAAACTGCAACAAGGAATTCAAGCCAGAGGCTGCATCAGACTGCACACAAATACAACCCAGAACACAGGCATTATGTTCCTTAGGTAATTACTTTGATTCTACCACTAGAACAGCTAAGCCCTATTTATTTTTTTGTGGCTCACATGAGCCACTTTCAATGACATTATTCCAGTGAACTGACTAGAACCTCCTTAGAAGAGTGCAATTTTAAGATTTACGAAGCAGAACTTGGGAAACAAGCCTAAGTACTAAAGCTACTCTTACTTCAAAATCCTGAATTATTTTATACCCTTCCTTACCTACAGAGATTACTTGATGACCCAAATGATTCACAAACAACTCATCTACATATGGAGGAAGCTTACTGGTAGACAGCCAAGTACAATTATCCCTTATGAGGAATTAACAAGCCGCCTTGTTCTATAGGAAAAATGTATCTACCACTGCCTTTGTTTCTTCCTACACATTTGACAAATGTTTTGCACAGTTCTGATGCTCTACAGTATTCCCTATTTAACAGGGGACAAAAGGGATTATAGTCCCTTAATCCAAATAAATAATGCCTAAATTTAAATTGACCCCAAACAAACATTTACAGCCTGCACCTGCATAGCAGTACCAGTTACTCCCTTCCCTACTACAGAGCTCCTGAAGAGGAGAGCAACCAAACCTACCTCAGCAGTGAATCCAGACCGCAGTTCTCTCCTGAGGCCCTTGGGAAAGATGACCAAGTAACACTGTTCTGCCCTCTGCACTTACCGAGCACACCATAGCTAGAACATCTCACACACACATCCTACTTCTCACTGACAACCTTTTCCTACTCAGCTATGGTTATTTCTGTGGAATAGCACCGTGACCAGAACTTCCAGCTACGACACTATCCCCTGACCCTCCACCAAGTCAGCTGAAGCTGATAGTGACGCAGCCACTGAGAACGGGAGATGTCTGTTCTCCACAGAGCACTATCAAATTGGGGCTCCCACAAACAAAGGAAGCCTTAAGGCCACTGACACAAGATTCTGAAGTCTGGCAACTGAAACATTAAACGTTCAGAACACTGTCAACAAGCACTGAACATTTATTACTAGCAAAATTTAGTAGCAAATTCTGGTTGAACTTGCGATTGTTGGCAGGGCAGCCATTCTGGCATTTACCTCAAACAAGTGTCAGCAAAATTGTCTGCTAAAGCTAGGGCTGAGGGGGGTGGGGGATTAAAAAAAAGAGAAAGGGAAAAAAAAAAAAAAAAAGAAATCTAAGGATTGGGCTCTGCTGGGATGGAAGGTCACTTCCATGGGAGGAACGGTGGGCAGACAGCTACACAACACTACTAATGTCCCCCTCTGATTATCAGATTCTAACGTGATCAAGTCTAAGCCAGCAAAATCTGATCCCTTACGAAGCAGGAAGTTAATGAGGCAAGTCAACTGCCAAGCCATCATAGAGCACCCTACATCCTCAAGTGTCTGGAAAACAACTTCAAAAACTCAATGTGACAACATGCATTATTATTTCTATGACATTATTATTAGCCAAAGAGTGTATAAGCAGTACTGGCCATTCCTGATACTTGTAGACCTCCCTGGAGGCCCTCCACCATCTCACAAGCTCATTTATTTTTAACAGCAAAAGGCTCACGTACACATTTAGAAGCACAGTCAAGGTTAATTTAACTTTTTTCTTAAAAAACCAAACAAATAAACCGCCCAAAGCACAAGCCAACAACCAAAAAACCAAACATTCTTTCTGAACTGCATAGTATTCACTGTAGCATTGGCATTTCCTTTGCTCTCCTGCCATGACAGTGAAAACAAGAAATACAGTAATACAGGAAATACCCTTAAAAAATTAACACATACATATACACACATACATATAACACACAGAGCCATTTCCCAAATATGCTCCAAAGGAAAAAGAGGACTGGGAAGTCATGCCAACACCACCAGAATCACTATCATTCTAACATTTTGTTTAGACCATTTTAATTTCTGCAAAACTTATTTTGGGGAAAGGTACAACTTAACACCATTGCAAAGATTTATTTTTTAGTTTGTTACTAGTATCTGCCATCAAATACTCCAATCTGACTGATAGAGAAATTCCTCACCCAGGAAAATTAAAAATTTAAAGTTTCAACTAGGAGTATTATATGGAGCCAAAAAAAGAGCCACAGGATCCAATAATTTTAAGAAACAACATAAAAGGGCTTCGGCATTCCCCACAGTACCCATATGTTCTAAACATCCTTTCTTGCTCCTTCCTGACACAAGCCAGAAGTGCAAACATCCGAATTGGAAAGGAGGGAGTAAAGAGGGCAGCAGAGCAAGGGAAAGGGTAGAAGGAATGCCCTAGTTATCAGATCAGCAGATTTAAAAAAAAAAAAAAAAAAAAAAAAAAAAAGGCAAGATTAAATAAAAGAATTCTATAGTACAAAACTTGTGGAAGGAGACTCTTAGACAAACTAATATTTTCCACTTGAGAATTTCAAAACATGTTAGCTTTACAAGAGTTAGGAACAGGCTGACCAGGAGCAGCACAGAAGTGCTTGAAAGCAAAGATATGCAGAGCCAGCAGAGAAGCCAGGCACAGAGGCTTTTGATAAGACAAAGAGAAGGATGTCATTGCCAGGAGGACACATGGTAGCATCCAGAAACACAGCAGACGTAGCTACCAACATAATCTTTGAACCAAAGGGCTTCTTTCAAATTACAAGAATCTCTCTGCCAACATTTCCCAAGGTGCAGATTTTGCTGTAATAAAGGGAAGTCATCTACTTTTTGCAGATACTTGTAACACTTGACCTGAGAACACTGCTCCTCTGCAGCATCTCTTCCAAGCTATCGAGGAAGAAAAGATTGTGTGTATACTTTTACATATCCTGTATTCCCACCCAACACCATAAAGTTGGAATTAGCCCCAGCTCACGTAACGCTAGTGCACTTTTTCCCGTGCAAAGAGAATTTAAACACAGGGAACAAGCAGAAGTATTTTACAAGGAAGCCACTATCCACACCACTATCAATTAACTTTTTCCCCACATGCACCATTTTGCACAGCAAAACTTTTACTCTGGTAAACCCAACCTGATGGGAAAACTTAAAACCCATGGAAAAGGACCTCTTCAATGTTTTTCATACTTTTAACTTGCCAAGACTCATATTCAACATTTAAGTCAGTAAGAGATCTTTTTAGCAAAGTCACTAGTTCTCTCATCATTTTCAGCAGTACTTGAAGCTAGACAATACTAACTGTGGAAAGAGTTAAAAAAAATAGTAGGGTTTTAGAGCTGAATCTAGTAATAAACAGTATCACACTCTTTCTATACATGGCATCATCTATGGAAAGTAATGATGGATCCAGAATGAAGGGTTCAGGTTTGAATGGATTGCCCTTATCAGAACAATGAATAAACATTTCAGAAAATCTGCAAAAAAAAAAAAAACAAGTTAGACTTTAGATTTTAGAAGTTTAGAGCTAACTGTAGCTAGAACTACATGCCTCAGATGATACTGATGTTGACAATTTTTAATTAACAGAGCAACCTTTCTGAAGGAGACTTGTTAGTGTACTTGTATTTTAATCTTGCATTGGGCACTTCATACTTGAAAAAACTGGTCTAGCGAACTTCAAGAATACTTCCTGTACCAGATTAGAAAAAAATTAATTAAAACAAGAAGCAATGCAAGTCATTCACATAGCATTTGAACAAGATGAAGTAATAAGATTATTAAAGCCTTACAGTAAAGCAAATATGATGAGGTAGAATGAAGCAGCCATTAAGCACTACAGAAGCAGCAGTATTTTTACTCTTATTTGCTATTACATGGTCCTTTCCTAAGTCATCTCCCTCCACTGTGGAATTCTACAGTGAAAAGCATTTGGAAATAAACAAGTTTTATGAAGGACTATTCTGATCAAAGTGTTAAAAATAACATTTTCCAGTTACGAAACAGACATGACCTATCTCTACACTGTCTCATCACTAACAAAAATATCACACTGGCTAAATTCTAAGGTATTAACCAATACCTATGGTCTTGCACACAATTTATGAAAGCATTTCCAAGTCAACATGAAAGAACAACCCCAAATTTACTTCAGAAGAAAATTTTAAGTCCTCTTAACAGTCATTTACTCCAGCTTTAAGTGTAGGTGTTACTAGCTGTAACAACTAAAAATGTTGCTTATGGCTTCTTTCTTGTAGCAACACAAAAACACTGCATATTTACTATCAAACAACTATTTGCATTTTACTAGAATACCAATATATCAACAACTGTTCTTGAGAAAAAGCCTCCCTATTTTAAGCTTGTTAATATCCAAGTTAACAGTAAGTGACAGCTGTCCCCTGCTTACTACCTGTCTCACTGCATGTACATCCTTTTGGTTACTGTAAATTGGACTATGAACTTTAGTAGTCTCCGTATCTCCCAGCCAACAGATAAAATGAACAAATCCTACTGAGCCCATGAGAAACATCTCCGCAGCACTCATGGTATTTTTCTCTATTAAGGTCAAGAAGCCTGAAAAATAAAGGAAAATATTCTCATGGAACAGTTTTATTGTGCTGTCAGTTTAACCAGTAAGAACATGTGCAACCATTAAATAAGGTCTGTGCAGCAGCTTAAAATAGTTTCACATGCCAGCACAAATAACAGTTTGCTAACAGAGCAAACAATAGCCAGAGCTGGCTGATTAAGTTGCATGTATATGTCAAGAACTAGAGTCTCTTTTCAGTCCCCCCAACCTGAATGTATTTTCTCAATTTGCGTTGTCTGTTCAAAAGTCTACACAAAGTAGAAGGAAAAAAAAAAAAGCAAACCCACCAAGACTAATTAGCTGTCTAGTAGTATAAAAGGCAGCTTGTTCCATGTAAATTCAGCACAGAACTAACATGTTTCCTTTGTTTTGAATCTCAATATAATTACCAACTTTGTTCTAAAACACCAGACTTTGCTTGGAAGGCCTGTGTGGGTTACAGTCCTTCTTAGTAAGGGGACAGAAATTAGTTCAGGCCCCTGAATGCCTTTTATGAACTCAAACCCTTACAAATACAAATTAGTATCCTTTGACATACTATTTGTTTATTACTTTGGCTACTCCATTCCATAAGCAAAATGCCACAGTAACATCAACAGCAGACAGATTTAGCTACAGAAACAGTAACACTGAAGACAGCAACGTTTTTTTTTTCTTCAAATTATGAATATGTAACTGAAATTCAAAGCTGACTGATCTCAACTCTTAGTTTCGTACACACTATCGCAGAGGAGGAAGGGTGGAAAAGGGAGGAGGAGTAGGGGGAGGCCTATTCAGGAATGAGGAACAGGAAAAATGCAATCCACTTTATCAAGAGCCAATCCCTTTCTTAGGTTTATATATATAGTTTGTAGGAAGTAACTTAAGAAAAGGGAAAAAAAAAAAAGAAGACTTCTACTACTTTTCAGATGTAGGCTAGAGTGTATCCTCTAAGCTAGAGGTTAGAGAGTTGTCTTACAAACTACTATCAATCATAATTTGATACACAAAAGGTTAAGCTGGTGATTGAACTTAAGATTTTTAGAAGTTAAACTCTGCATTCACAATAGGGTTAGTCTCCCCACGTCTTCAAGACTGTCATAAAAGTGAACTGTTCACCCACGTGCCCCCTTCCCTTTCCAAAAGTATTCTCCAAACGCTTGTTTAATTAATGACACCTTCAACCATCTCCTGTGGGGTGATGGTGACGGTGCTTCCCCCCTTCACGTCCGTGCCGTAAGCAAACGCTTACACTCCCTGCGTTTAGGAAAACACCTCCTCCGGGGCAGCGACGGGAGGAACCCCGGGCTGCTGCCGTCGGCCGAGGCTCCCTGGCCCCGCGCACACACACACACTCGGACGGCAACTGCCATCTGCCATCTCCCGGACCAGGGTGGTTTTTTTGGGGGAATACTCCCGGGAAAGCCTGCCGACTGCCTTCTCCCCCCGGGGCAGCCCCCCGCCCTCTCCCCTCCGACGTGGCTGACCCTGCGGCGGGAGGGGAAGGAAGGAAGGGCAAACCCAAGTCGGGGAACGGGTCGGTATAGCTAAGCCGAAGGTGAGGCGCTATGCTCCGCGTAACGGCTTCCCTCGCCGCCGCCCCACCAGACGCGACTCCCGGCGGCAAGGCCAGCCCCGAGGGCGGCCAGGGGCGGGGGTCACCCCGTCTGCACCGGGGCCGCCCTCCCCCTCCCGGAGCAGCCGGAGAGATGGAGCCCCCCTTCCCGCCCGCACTCACAGGATGCCAGAGCAGGAGGTGCACACGAAGCTGCCCACCGTCATGTCGGTGTAGGTGGGGCCGCGCTGGTCGCAGTCGAAGCACTTGCGGTTGGGCGGGAGGCTGCTCATCTCCCGCAGCAGCTTCAGGTGCTTCTCCTCCTGCTTCCGCTTGGCGCTTGCGGCCATGGCCCCGCCGGCCAGGGGACGGCCCGGCACGGCGCCGGGCCCCGCTCACACACACCCNCGCCAGGCCCGGGGCGGCTGAATGACGAGCCCGGGCGGAACCTGCGCGACACCTTTATGAGATCAGGGAAGGAGATGGCGGCGGCGGAGCCCAGCGCCCCCGCCGCCGGCAGCGCCCCCTCTCGCGCGGGAGGACGCACGCCCCACGCGCCGCCACTCCGGCCCCAGGGAGCCGCCGCCGCCGGGGCTGTGTCACCTGGTGTGACCCGGCGGGGTGGGGAAAAGTTGCTGCGGGGAGCGGGGCGGGAATGGCGGGGGGCACGGGGGGGGAGCCAACGGCCCNNNCGGCACAATCTCAGCGCAGTCCGTCGTTTCCCGGGGAGGAGGAAGGGGAAGTCGCCCCTTCCCCGCCGTGTGCTCGGGGCGGGCTGATCCGCCGCACCGCCAGGGGGCGCCCTCCCTCCCCGGGGCGAGCGCGAGGCGCGGCCGTGGGGGCTGCGTGGCCGCGGGTCTCCACAGGCCCCTCAGGGCAGGGCGTGCTCCGCCGGCTCGGGGTGGCTGGGGGGGAGCGTGCGCCATGACACTGCGAACGGCGGCCTCTCCCCTGACCCCTCCCCGTGGCCTTTTAAATGGCCCCCGTGTCCCAAAAGTCTGGAAATTCAGTAGTAACGGGGGTTCCTGAGAGCAGAGGGTGGTGTGAACTTGGTCTTGGAGCAGGCTCAGCAAAGCCTGGGCGGCCATCGGGTGACTGACCCGGGAAAGCCCTGTCAGCCATTGTCAGTGCAATTTTCACAAGGCAGTGGGATTTGTGAGAAGAATGTTGTTGTAATTCTCCATCTTTTTTTTTTTTTGTTACAGAGATAAGCGCACAGTTTCCCCTTGGGAATTTAGCTGTTGGTGTCTGACTGGCCACTTCCCTTGTCAAAGGAAAGAAAACTGAGACAATAGTCACATCTATCTATCTGCTGATAACTTTGAGGAACCCTTGGCTCTGGCTTGAACTTAAGTCTACTGCTTGTCTACAAAATACGCATGTGTTCCTTAGAGGTGCCTAGAGGGATATTTTTCAACAGAGCACAAAATACTTTGAAAGGAAGAAAAAAATCGGTGCTTTATAATATGATGATTTGATTTGCAAAACTGCATAGCAACACTATGTATGATTAAAATCTTTTAAGGTTTAATGATTCCCATGCTGTGTATTTAGGGTCAAGTTTTGCACCTGTGACATCAGGACATAAGTCAGTGCCAGCTTTTGTAAGAGCAAGATCTGATCTGCTGTATTTTCCCCATAGTTTTAGTTAAAAAAAAATCCTGGGACTAGGTGTTCAGCATCAGGAATTTGGCATTCCTCCTCTGATTCCTATGGACGTGCTGATCTACACAGCCTGATCAACCAGTCCTAAGTTTTAAACCCAGAGTATAACAGTGATCTCAAATTTATCCAATACAAATGGCAGTAGCTGTTCATAGTGAAAAAAAATAAACAGCATTAAATCATTAAATAATCACTATTAAAAAAAACCCAAGAGTTAAGCAGCATTCTTAAAAGTAAACATGAAATATTTCCAGTCTTATAAAGACCAAATTCTCACTGCTTCTTCTAATTTTTCACTTCCCTCTGAAATGCTGATATTTGTGTCTTTCAGAAGATTTTTTTTCTTCTTTTTTTTTTTTTTTTTCCCTGTACAAAACATACTAACACTGGAGATTTGCCAATGACCTAAACCAGCCTAAAGTAGATGACCTAAATTTTGAGGAAAATAAAAAGTTTAAATGTTAAAACCCAAGCTTTTTCCTAGAAAATACTTTGGAGAGCGATGATTGGCCACAACACCTGCCGTAGTGGAGTTGCTACGTACAGTCGGGCTGCGTTTCAACGGGAGTCCAATGTGCCTTGTAACTGAAGCAAGAATGTCAAACTTCAGCTGTGTGCGTCGTGAAGGTATCTACCTGAATACGGCATAGCTGGTAGTAAAACAGATACCGTTGTCATTAAAATGTGGAGCTGAGCTCCCAGGGATAACCCTAGCACTGTTTAAGCTCACCACAAAGTTCAACAGGAGTCTTACGGATTTCAGATAACACTAGATAGAGCTTGAAGAAACACTTTTTGACATTACTCATGGTCAGGACCTAGATGGGCTTACGCTAATTGATGAATTACCATTATTAACATTAATTTAGAAATAACGCTTTGAAAATTCCAAGCCTCTCCGTTCTATATCTTATAAAGCAAATTTACCACAGGAACTACGTAATGAGACCTCAGAGGGTTGTGAGGACACACCCTTTAACAAAGATCCGTAAGCTCTGTGGGACTTGGGTTATTCTAGAGACCATGAGCACATCTGTTCCAAGTTTTGGGTTCCTGCAATCCAGCGTCTCTCTCACCATCTTGTTTCCTGTAAGAGCCGGAACTTGAGAAAGACAAATGCCTATATGTAAGCCTCTGTGTTATGCTGCTGACATACAGAGGTGTGAAAACTGGCTACATTAACTTCCAGCCCTGTTTCACCTCCCCTCAAGCAATAATGTAACTTCTGCTGCTCCTTCACTCCCCTCTTTTCTGTTTTGTGCTGCTCACAGCTAGCGTTAATTTCCTCACAGCAGATGGCTTGTTCTTTCTCTAAATTACTAAGGGAAAAAAACGCACAAATAATTCACATGAATAAACCCTGTGCTCTTTAGCTTTACTCCTTGGTTTTCTTTTTCCTGATAGATTTTTCTGTTTCTCTGCCCTAGGATCTGAATTTGCTTTCCTACAGCTTCTCTGTCCAAATTTGTTCTTCGTTCTCTCTTCCTAATGACCAGACTTTTGTGGTTGGAAATATACTGGCCAGCTGTTTATTCCAAAAATGCTTAATCCCTGCTGCACCTGCTCCAGCTTTTAGCATTAAAATTAATTTCTTAACAAGAGGTAAAACAATGATTTCTTACGCTTGCAATGTTTCTCTTTACATAAAAATCAGAACTTGACAGTTAGCCCAGTCATGGGTAATAATATCTGAAAGGCGTTGCTTCAGTAAGCCCTTAAATATGGGCTAATAGGGTATAAATTGTAATATTACAAGCACATAATCCAGGGGACTTATTGTCAGGACCAAAAGAAACAAGAGTCTAAGAGTGTACATTTGGGAGATGAATAAGACATTCTCTGTTTGTCACTAGGATTGAGGTCAATAATATCCATTTTAAAGCAATTAACCCAGCAGGCTAAGTGACGTGAAAATTATCATGCTGAAAGACTAATGGGCTATTAAATCCATCTTGCCTCACTACTGATGGGCATACAAAATTAATCCTGGGATTAGGTATATTGGATCTGCGGTAAACTGCTACTGCAATATTTGTATATGAAGGGTTTTCTGAGAGTGCTAAGAAAGAACACGGCAAGTGTATCTGGCCAGAACCCCCACTGATACGCGCTATTAAAGGTTCAGGCAACTGAGCATGAATTACCATCTCTGGGCCTGGCCTTATTTAAGCTGCAGCTTTTTGTTAATAAATAGATACATTTTAGTAAGAGATCACACGAAGAGAAAGTCACAGTAATGTTTACATAAATCATTATTGTTTGTTGACAGTTATTTAAATCTAGAAAATATAACTGCAGGAAATGGTCAGGCAACTATGATTGAATTACAAAACTGCGTTTATTTGAAATGCCATTTCCTCTTTCATGTTTCCCACCCAGTGCTGTGACATTAACATAATAGAAAAGGTAAAGGATGGATATAGCCCTGCCTTTATCATAACAGCTGTTGATAGGAAACTGGCCTCCCAGCAAAAGGAAAGGCACAGTCACATTAGTTTGTTTTTAGTGATCATTAATTATGGGACTTTTGTAAAACTCATGTTTTGTTAGTGTACCGTACACCTAATTCCTTTTGAGTGATTTTCAGGTACCACAGCAAAGAAGGACTGAAATTCAAAGCAGAAGTGCTGGGTCTAAAGATGTCATGGAGGAGGCTGAAGGCACGGGGTGAAAGACACAAAACCAAGAGCTAGCAAAAGAGTGGGAAGTATCAAAAAGATGAAAAAAACCACAGACAGAAAAAGCAATTATTTAGTTTCCTCTCTCAACAGTTTATGACTTATCTAGTGTACCATTATTAAGAGAACAGCTTTTACAGTTTCCAAGTGAGATAAGATTGAAGGTGAGTAGAGCCAGGAATCAGGCATTCATAGCACGACACATACAAACTAAACTAGAATTTTCCAACTAATCTGAACAAACCATGAGGACCATGAAGGTGCAGAATGCCTTTCCAAAGTTAACACAACAGGTCAACATCAGAGGTGGTAAAAAGCCTGAAGTATCTTTCCTTAGCTTGATCTTCTGCTCCAGGTGATAATTGCCAAGAATAAAAGGTCCATTGTAAATAATAAATTAGATGAGGTTTTTGCAGTCATTATTTTTTCTAAATTGTTTGAATGGAAAATTCATGGAATCACAGAATTACCTATGTTGGGAGGGACCTTTCAGATCATCTCTCCAACCATTTGAACTGAAAGGAATTAGTGACATCCTAAAGTTACCATTGTTAAAAAAATGGTTCCTTTTGCCTGAGTTAAATCTATTACCTTGTAGTTCAGCTGAGGAGGCATTATTCTCTTCCTGTTTTCTAGCTTTGCCAGTGATGTTGAAAGGTTATCAATATTTCAACCTTGCCCCTTTATGTGACACAGTTCTTGAATTTCTATCATGCCTTAAGTGTACAAGATCGTATTCCAGTTTGTAATCACAGACTAGGGAGTGGAAAGAACACTCCCTCCTATATACAGTTGCAGTGAAGGCAAAACATTTGTCACAGGAGCATCTTGTACATGAGGTAAATGTGTTTTAAGTTCATCCTTACAGTACCTTTTCCTTATTTTAGGGTATATGCCAATGTTTCTGTTCCTGATTCTGGTTTGTATTCATTTATCATTATGCCATAAGATCCTGTAGTTGAATGACGCTTTATGAACTGTACCACAAATCACAGAACTTTCTGTAAAACAATTGTTTCATGCATCCTTTCAGAGGATAATGCCAGAGGAGAGCGGAACCCTTTAAACTGAAAGGGGAGTATATTCATATTTTACCCTATAAACAGCAATAGAAGAAGTAACAGTAAGCCAGATCGTATTTTACATTTGCTGGAACTGCCCCTGGGAATGTTAGTGATACACAAGGCAGCCTAGAGCCTCTAGGCAGAACAGAGCTTGTGGAACTGATATGAATAAAGCGAGAAGAAAGCAAACAAGTGACCTTAGGAGACAAAGAGCTGAAAAAGACAGCTAAACTGTCTCACTTTTGGTTCTAAGTTAGAAGAGGGAGAGACAGAACCTAAATAGGCATGTAAACCACCAACAATTTCTGTAGTATTCAGCTACACAAAGTACTAAAACGGGAGTTGGGAAACGCTCTCCCAGCTCCCTGAACAGGAAGTACTTAATTTGCACATTAAAGTTTAGATAACATAACTTACTTATTGACCGATGAATGAGATTTGTATTTAAAGCCCAGCATATTTTCAAGTGCAGTTCTTCAGTACCTTTTCTACTTGATGATGAGTATTTCCTGCCTGTTTTCTGTAAAACTCCCATGGGAATGAAGAGGCCTTTGTTCTTCTCCACTCATGAATCTAAATTATTGATTAGTCGGTCTAATTTGCGGAAACTACTATCAGTTAGTGCTCTGTTAGAACTGCCTTAGATTTGGCAAAAAAGAATTACTGGAAATTTGACAAATCTTCACTGAGGGAAACACATTAAAATGGGCAGGAGAAGTAATATTCTCAACCACTGTTCTTTTATTTCTCACGCTTTACAAAACTGATATATACTTCCTTCAGAATTCCCTAAATTTTTAGTTCTTTTAGTTCTTAGGCTCATGACACAGCTGTGATGGTGATGAATTGTCTTGATGATCCACGAGGCGGACTCTAGTAATGCAGATAACATAGTTGAACAGAACACTGGAAGTTCAGGAGCACGTTCACAAGCGTAACTGCCGCAGGCTGGCAGGAACATTATTCTTATCGCATAAAACCAGAAGGGGACAGTAACGCTTCCTTCCTTCCTACAGGTAACTTCTTCCCAAAGACCAATTCCGATTTCAGGTGGAGCAGGAGCTGGATTGCAGAACGCTCCGTCATGCACAGAACCACCAACAGCCTTCAGTGCTCCCATTCTGTCACGCACATCAACTGTGTTTCCACAACGCAACTTTGCACTATGACAGTGGCTACTGACCATTTTATCCTCATTTCTCAACCATTTCTTTGACAAGCTGGAAAGGTAAGTGCATAAAACCACTGCCATTAGATCAGTGGAGTCAATTTGAAAAAATGAAACCAATCTGCCTTTAGATGTTTGCTTCTCCACGCTTAATGCATCCTTTAATATTAAACTTCAAAGCTCAGATGTACTTTAGAAGTGAAATAAATAGTTTCGAGCCTGTTTAAAGTTTACCGCAGCACTCAGTGAAGCTAAGGACAAGCAAAAATAGGGCTCCTCTCCCCCTGCCCCACAAACAAGAACAACACGTCTTTTGATGTTTTGAATTCTTCGTTGCTTTTTATAGCAATATAACACCAGAGCAACTTATTGAAATGTGTTTGGTACAAGAGATTTCAATTAAAGCTTTAAGTTTTCACTGGCAATTTCAAAGTCCAAATTAACGTGGAGATAATTGTAAAATGATTGTACTTTAAAGCTCCCGTCTTTATGTCTCAGGAACAACAACTATTCCTGGACTTCTTTATTATTTTTTAAGAGAAAATTACAGTAAAACATCTGGTTATTGTAACCACACAAAGCTGCAGTTGAAACCAAGGAGATATCACCGAGCGTTCAGTTCCATCACTGAACAGCTCGAGACAGGGCAGCAAAAGCACACACTGAGAACAGAAGTAACAGCAAAAGTGCATGAAATCACCTTTAGAAGTTTTTCTCCTAATTCCTTAGCTGGTACCAATGCAGTAGAACTTCTCATACCTTTCTCAAAATGAAAATCACCTTTAAGATACCTTCAAGAAAAAGACAAAGGATCGTGATGACGGAAGCAGAGTAACTGAAGACACTTGAGTTTAGCTAACATTTGAAGTAAACCCAAGTCTAGACCAAAACCAAGAGCAAAACTCACGCTGCTTTTAATGGATTAACAACTAGTGGTCCATTTATTTCGTAGCCAACTTGTGTCTATGTCTAAACACACGGGCATTCTTATGCAAACTAATACAAAGATCAAGAAAGAAAAGACAGCTAAAAACAAGGGTTAGCAGAAAGTCTTGTACATTTGTCAAAAAGTAGCTGTTACTGCACACGTGACATCACATTCTAGTTAGTGCAGAAATATTGTTATTTCAGATAAAGTTAAAAGGTAGCATACAGAAAAGCAGAATCAAAGTTGACTCCTGAGATGTTAACCTGTTACAGAATTCACAGATGCGAGAGAACATATCCTCTTCTCCTGTTCAGTAAGTTTATGAATATTCATAACACTCATCAATAAAATGAGTTGTAAGAACAAACTGTCCTCATTGCCTTTCTGTCAGTCAGTTATTGACAAGCTGCTTGATCTGTTGCCTTCTCTGAAATACAAATAAAGTGTGATTTGAGAAAGCAATGTTAAATGCACTTGTAATGCAGCACCTTGATCAAAATTAATGCAAGTAGCTTACAGAGTACTTTGCAGACAACAAAACTACCATGAGATTTCACAAAGTTTCTAGTACAAGAAAAGCTGGCATTTTCTCCAGATTTTGTAGATACTGATTTCTCTAAATCTGTAATGTCATTGGATATTGTTTATGGCTCCTGATTCAGGAAAAAATACCAAAAACAAAGAAAAAGAAGTTATTAATCTGAAGTATGTAAATGCTCCCACTATTACAATGGTAAATCATTAAATACATAAACTTAAGTGCCAGAACAGATACCATATGAAATGCTTTTCTGACCTTTAGAAGCTGAAAACTAGGACGTGTTTTCTTACAAAAATTCCATTTCCACTCACACCTCTATCAAAACCCAGTCCTTTCTTTCCATGTCCCCAAACTGTCTTTCTGTTTGAGCTCAAGACATTCCATGCATGTACTACACAAGGAAACTGATTTATCTTGCATTACTTAGGGTTTTTTTCAGACTCAGTAATCCACTTCTCCTAGGACTTATGCCCATATTCTGAACTGTGAAGCCACAGTAAGCAGATCTTAAATGTCTTTTAAGGTAATTTGCCAGAAAATTGGGTTTTTTTTGTTTGTTTGTTTCTCCTAAAATATGTATATAAAGATAGTAGGTAGATCAAACTTTGGATGTAAAAATCCCACCTTCACTATTGTCCTTTTAAAATAGGTAAAGGTAAGAAATACCTCATCTGGAAACTAAAAATAGGACAAGTAATTTCTATCCTCTTTTCAGCTTCTGCTGTTATTCCCCTGGAATACAGTGACCTTGTTGGCCTTGCTTATATAAGCAAGAATAGATTACCTAGCTGGAATTTTGCACTTAACACAAGCAATTCTATGCCTATTTTATGCCCAACTGCTCTTTCTGCTCTCCTTTTTACATTCCATCTTTCACACATGTCATCTCTCACACCAAAACACAGAAAGAAGACTTTGCTGCTCTCCAGACGTGTTTTATACCCACTTAAGATGCACGACACACCAACACACAGGCAAATTGCAAGCAACCAGTTCTTTTTCTTGCGTACACCAGTAAATCTGTTTCCATTGGAAAGAGAAGAGTCGGGTCCCGTTCCTGTGCCCGGGGTTGCAGGGAATGTGCCACCTGCTCTGCACCGTGGACCTGCTGAGCAGCCACCACCTTTGGCTGTTAAGTGTCCTCCACATAAGGCCACCTCAGGGGCCAAAGGCAGTGGATGCACATTGTTAGGGAGAGAAACATCAAACCTGTCTGAATGGCACTTGCATAGTTCTTTTTTTCCCCTTATCAGTGAGGACACATTTACCTGATGTCTTTTTGTACAACCAGTGTTCCCACTGGGATCAGACAGGAAGCACTTCTTTAACCACTCTCCTACATTCAGCTTCCTCCTTTGAGGGCTCAGTCCCAGTTTGTAGTAGACTCTCACTCCATTTGAAAGGAAACAGTTCCAAAAGAGTGAGAATCCTCATGCATCCGTTGTTTCCTGGAACACACACTGGGTTTCTGTGACATTGAACAGGGACACAATGCATTATTCCTGTTATCATTTTCCATTTACCTGGAGTTACATTAGAACAGCCACAAAACAAACACTGGTAAAATAAAGAGAAGGCTCTGCCTTAAGTGTCCTCTTGACCATTAAACGCCTTAAACACCGTTCTCCAATTCTCTGAGCTCAGGCCTTCATGACCCTTGCTTTCCTTCTTACACATTTTAAAATTAAAAATACATCCTCTTCCAGAGCATGCTCCAATAATAGAAACCAATGTGTAGGGCAAATGAAATTTGGAAGTGGGCAGTGAGACCTCCAAAGTGCCATTTGCGTGGTTTTTGTGAATTCGACCATCAACAGCGTCAATGTCATTGACACCACATTTCATGTTTTCGCAAGGTCAATGACCAATGGCTCCAGCTGCAATCCAAAGACTGAGGTTGCACATGTTAATTGAACTCATCTTATTAACAAGACCCCCAGAACAATCCCCGAGGAAGCACTTACCAACCCTTTTTCTATCCACTGAGACTGTCCCTCATTATTGAACATCATTAAAAATAGTCTCCTGTCATGTGTGGAAGAACTTCTCAGCCAAAAGACAAAAAAATTAGAAAAAAAGGGTACTTTTGTTAGGCTTAGGAAAATGAGCAAATATTAAACATTGTGCAAAAGACTTTTTATTTTAATACCAGATTTGATTTTAAAATTTCAAGCACTTAAGATCAGAAAACCAAATGGAATCTTGCTTTCCTAAATACACTTACAGTCAGCGTGGAAGCCATTCTTAAGAGAAATCTGAAATGTCTTTTATTGCCTATTTACTGCTGATGGCCTTTGCAGCTGCCAATCCTTGTTTAGGTTTCGAATAATCCCAAGGTCTCCTGTTCTCTGTGTACCCGTAGAGCTTCCGCAGCGCCACGCGGGCAGCTTCTTCCTCTGCAGCAAGCAGCGTTTCACCAGGACCTTCAGCTAGAATCTTCTTATCGCTTGGGGGAGAAACAAACCAAATTAAAACCATTTCACCATAAAGTCCTGAGCACTACTGCGTATCGTGTACAAGGGCTGACATTTTTTTTTTCTCTCTCCAATGTCTGTGAATACTGAAGGTCGTTTCTTTATTCACACAAATGTGAACGTTTCCGTTAAGTCTTTCCTGCAAAGATAAGTGACGGTATTCTCAACAACGGAAACTCCAGTCAGAAATGTGGCCACTTCCTGAAGAACACCACTGTGTTCGTTTAGATTCCAAACACATCGCTGGTTCTTTACAGTGTTCAATTTGTTAGCCCCGTTAAAAACACGCAAATTGGTTACCCTGGTTAGCTTAATCAGAGACATGCTTCTGCCTTTTCTCTGCCCCGGGTAAGAAAAGCATTTTAAACCTTCTCCAAAAGGATTCACAGAGAATATTCTCAATGTTATGAAACACGTACCCAGCTCTGTTTAATCAACATCGATGGGCATGTGAGCAGTTCGTGAAGGGACACCAGGGATTCCAGAAGAAAAATAACCAAAGTTCCTTTCTTTTATAAGAAAATAAGTCTTAGAAGGCATAGTAACTGAAGCGTGATAAATCAGAACACGTTAAGGCAATCTTCCCGTGTGTTTATCCGCAGCTCACTTAGCAAAGCAACAATGGTGTTGGCTTTGGTGGGAGAAGGTCCTGTTCTGCTTCAGAGGGGAAACGTTAGCCCTGGGCAAGAGACCACGACAAGCGCTGACCACGCCAGAGACAAGTGCACCAGGGACGACTGGCCCTTCCCTGGTCATGTCTGGACACAGACACTCCTCTCGATTACTTTACAGTGCCCGTGATCTGAAAACTAAAAAGCTTCTCTGGAACATAAAACAAGTGTCTCTTGAGTCCCACCTCCCTTGATGTCTGTCTCTTTACCCTCCCATAAGCCCTAGACACAGCTGTGGTCCCTCCAAAGCCATTCAGTTACAGTATTCACAAAGCTCCTATGTCAGGTCACCCAGAACATACACCCAGACTCTTTCATGCACCTGATTTAGACTGTGAAGCCCTTTAGTCAGAGACTTTTTATGCATCATTACAGCAAGCTATTGCCAATGCTGAAACACCTGATTTGACATGGGGCTCACTGTAAGGTTTATTTTCTGAAATAACTTGAACAAAGAGCACAAGTAGAAAAGTAAAAGATCATCTTCCCTCCTCCCCCCCTACTTAAATCCATTTCACTTTAAATTAGTATTATACTAACCAGTACAACCCAACAAAGTACAGTGGCAGAACTGTGCTGACTCCCAACTGCCTGGTAATCCTGGGTTCTGGAGAAGAGATATTCCTCTTGGTCAGTTCTTCCACTAGCAAGCCCATGGGGTTTATAACTTCCCAGATCTCAAACAGGTCTTTTCCAATCAGTTGGGGAATCAAAAAATCCTAAACAAAAATATTTAGAAGTTACAATTAGTGGGAAAGGTCATGAAGGCTCTAGCTTCTGGTATCTGCTAATGACAATGTGATACGAAGAGGCGTTAATACAGCTGACAATAAGCTGCTGAAACGCGTGATGAGACCTCTCCAGTGCTCCATCACAACTCACCCCGGTGCCGTTATGCTCGGCAGCTCTGGCTGATTCAGCCACCAACAGGACATGCACCTCAGGCCAAGTCAGATGTAAAGAGGGAACAGAGCAGCCTGAAAGGGGGTTTGTAACAACGTGAACGTGCAGCTCTCCCAGCACGAGTTAACCAACTCAGAGCTGCTTCCAGGTAAGATGTTATACATCAGAAGAGCTTTGCAAACAGGCTGAAGGGAAAGCGCAAACTCAAGGGACTTTTGTCTCTTTGGATCACTCTCGTGCCTGTGAACTGCTACTGCCTCTTACAGACACCTCCAAATGGCCTGGTATCAGAAATACGATTTCAACATTTCTCTTTGCTCCAGTGCAGAACTAGCAATAAGTGAAAAGGACAACCGTAGCTGCTAAAACTACTACCTTACACTGCATTTTAACTGAACGTTTTCATATGAAATATCTTTAGGTGCTTGCCCTCCTACATGCAAAACCTGTGAACTCAGCCCCCGCTTTATACAAAATGGCCTTTTCAAATTGAAGACATATGTGACCTCACACGGAATAATTAAATTAGTCAAACTTCACCGATCTCCCTGGATTTCTGGCCACCAAGGGACAAGCCAGTTTAAATTTTTTTGTATTTTTCCCCCGTGACTTTTAAGCCCCTTAGATGTTATTGCTGTTGGTACAAAAATATCTGATAAGGAATGACTCACCCTGACAAAGATCCCTGTGTTCTCAGGCCCACTGCTATCCAGCAAGGCTCCTATCACCGCAAAGAATGTCCTCTGGAGCACTTCTGGAGGGACAGGAAACTCTTTGCAAAGTGCCAGGTCCTGTATAGACAGGTTTTGAGCCACATAGGAGACAAGTTCCTGACTGGTAAGAAAATCAACAAGTGCTCCTACCCCCTTTGCAGGCAAGGCTGGGTAGGCACCTTCAAAGCACTGCTTCAGGTAGGAACGTGAAAAGGACATCCCCTGTTCAGCGAGTTTACTATTATCTTGTAGATTAAGAGCAACTGTTTCTTTGTCTACCCCGAGTTCTCGGCGTCTGCCCTCTTCGCTTTCGATGTAACAAGAATTAACAAACGCAGTCTTGAGCAGATCCAGAGAAAAGTTTTCCTGCAGCCGGTGGCTGAAAGCTTGTATCTCCGCATGGAAATCCCAGTTGGGCTTCTCCGACCTACAGACGTGGGAAAGAAAAGAGAGTCAGAAGCAGACAAAGAAGGGCATCGTGCCCTTCAGATGACGGAAAGGATATGAAAACCGGCGTTAGTGTTGAAGATCCGACCCAGCGTTTAGAAGCCCCAACCTGTCAAAGGCAGGTTTCTCTCCGTTAGCACTGTCGGTTCGCCGCCGCAGGACGGGCCCCCGCCGGGCTCAGCACCGGGGCCAGGCTGCCCCGGGGGCCGCACACACCATACCCCGATGCCGGCGAGAAGATGCGGGCACGTTGTGATTTAACCCATTTCTCAGTCTGCTGCACTCCCCTCCCCCGAGACCGTGTGTCCCCCCCGCTCCCATCTCCTCAGGGCCGGGCCGGCTCTCACCTCCGCTGGGGGGGCGCCTCCAGCCGCTGCTGCTCCAGGTAGGCCCGCAGCCATCGCTTCTTCTCGGGCCGCTCCTCGGTACTGAGTCTGAGCCCGAGCCCAAGCCCAGCCCCGGCAAGCAACCGCCGCGACTCCCGCCAGAGCAGCCGTGCGGCCATAGCGGAAGGTGCAGGCGGAGAGAACCAGACCTGTTCCCGCTCTCGCTATCGCCCCCGGGGAAACGCGTCCCGCTCCCCGCTCGTTCCGGTCGGAAGAGTTCCTGGCCGGACCGGAAGCGTTCCTGGCCGGACCGGACAAGACACGGAAACGCCCCGCCGGAACGCGGCCGCTGGAGGGACGGGCGCGGCGTCGCTCGGTGGAGGCGGCGGGGCGGGGCCGCCACAGGACAGACCGACGTCCGGGCCGGCTGCAAGGCTGGGGCTCCGCGTCCCGCGCCGCGAGGAGAAAGGGGGAAGCCGTGGGAGCGGGAACTACGGCGGCGGGACACGGCGCTGGCCGGGACTGGGTCCCCCGTCCCGCTTCTGCCAGGAACCCAGCCTGCCTTCCGCACAGAGAAGGAAAACGGACGGCTCTTTTAAAAGTCCGCTCTTTAACTGTCGTTTGGGTGTCATTTACACGACAGTCTGTTCCTGTACAAGCAGCTTTATTTTGTCCTATTGCCCACCCAACTCCATACGATCCATAGCAGCTCCCGCCCTCATTTGCATCACCAGAGTTCACTCAGTGCACCTTTAGCTTAAAGGCCACAGTATAAAATCAATCAAAATACAGAAAAGGCACAAAACAGGCCCATCTCTTTGTCCTCCATCACTAAAAGACAAAGGCACACACTTTCAACCTTGATGGTAACAGGCACAACAAATGTCCTAAAAAGCCAATGGAGTTGGGCAACACAGAGGGAACCAAGGTTAAAAACACCAGACCCAGCAGCCGAGCGCAGGACGGTGGCTGCTACAACCACACAAAAGCCACGGAATGCCAGGCACGACACCCTCTTGAACATGACAGCTCATTAAATGTGTGAGGGCAGCATCCTGCTGCAGGACCCAAACCCATCCACATCTGCTGGTCTCCTCATGCTGAGAGTGCCCAAACAGCCCCTCCTCAACCCGGCGCTGCTCCAGGCCACCAGCCGCACCGGTGTGCCAGTCACCTCCTGGCTGGCAGCGTCCCTCTGCGCACAGGTAGCCACGGGCCTGCTCCACAGCCTCTGCTGCTGCAGGGTGAGCTGAGGACACCCCTGACAGAGGCTCCTCGTCCTTCTCTTCAGTAGCTGTTGGGTGCCATTGTGTTTTCATGCGTGTGTACTTCTAGAGCCTTCCAATGGTCCTGCACAACTGCTCTGGGAAACGTCCCCTTGCAAGCACTGTTTTGGTCCCATTGTGCATTCTCCTGGGCACTGACACTGTTAGTTGTTCATACACCCATGGGGAAGGGTTGTGGCTGCTACAGCATCGCAGGTGAGTGAGATGCAGCTACACAAGGGCAGGGAGGATGAGTTCCCCCCAGCAGCACCATGTGCCGCCCAGCACTCTCAGACCACAGCCACCAAAAATATAGATCATGGGACTGAACAGGGGATGTTTAAAGGGCCCACCGTGCCCATCCTTGGAAGTGCACAAGGTCAGGCTGGATTGGGCTGCAAGTAATCTGGTCTGGCTGAAGATGTCCCTGCTCATTGCAGGGAGTTGGACTAGATGAAGGTCTCTTCCAACCCAAACTATTCTTTGATTCTGGGTGGGGACACCAGGCCAGCTTCCCATACCTACATACTCACCACCATGCACCCAGAACAAGCCCCCAACCCCCATCAACGCAGCAGATGCCCACTTACTACTTTTCAGTTGTTCACTCCATCACCATTACTGAGTTCCAAGATTGATAGTTTAGATGAACCTCCAAATAAATTTTATTAAAATAATATTAAATAATGGTTGAGTGTTGGGTTGGTCTTTTTTGAGAGAGAGTTTTATTAAATATACTACATCAGTATCTTGTACTCCATAATCTTTTGATAACTCACAGACTGACTTGCTTAAAAATGTATTTTATAGAAAAACATCTGCAAAATTAAAACTAAAAAAAAAAACCCTAATAGACATTACACACCTCTGGACAATCTGCATGTTAGCAAAGAATACCTTTTATTATTTGACCTGAACATGTGCTGAAACAAGGAACATACTCATGAAACAGGACACACTCCTTGAATATGGCACACCTCAAACTACTCAGTCTAAAGGAAAACTAGTGCAATCTTGTTTAATTGCATCTAACAACAGAAGAGCAAAAACAACTTTTTCATTCCTTTGCTTTTCTATTTTTTCCCCAAATCCATTCCATTTGTTGTCTTCCCACCACAACTAAACATCCAGGGGGTATTTCTGGAGATCACTGTCCATACACTGCATGAAGCAAACTTCGCATTGGCTGACCCGTATTTACACTGACACATGCACAGGAGGATACTGCAAGTATTTGCAATGCAAATCTATTGAATACATTATAACTGAACAACAAGGTGTCCCTTTAACACTGCAACTCTATAGCCTTTACCTGTGGTGGAAGTTTCCAGTGTATGAATTATAAAACAGCATACAATTCAGAAAGAGAAACAAAGAATTTTGCAAATTGTCTGTATTTTCAACTATTAAACCTTTCCGAGAGCCCTGTCTAGCGCCGAAACCAAAGCCAGCTATTGAGTAGCCAGAAAGCTACAGTAATTGAATACATGATCATTTCCCTCTTAGCACGCTCTTTGTTTTCTTCTTCCAGAAGTTGCAGACGGCGGTTAAGTTTGATTATCTAAAAATAAATAAAGGCTTTTTAAGACTTCATTAAAAGTTGCCAGACTTTCTATAACCTTCTGAATAACCACATAAAATTAGTTGCTTGGATGGATGGATGGATTTTAAACACTTTTGATATTTGACTTCCTATCTTCAGTCGCTAGCGATCAGATCTTGCTGTCCCTTCTAAGTAAGAACAGAAATGGAGTTGGACTCTCCAGATTCACAGAACGATAGAGGATCCGTGAGGGCATTCCAGCCCTCAGGGGTACAGAGAGGATCCCTTATCAGATCTGTTATGGGTACCTTTGCAGCCTCACAGAAAACCTGTTCCTCCATTTTATCACTACAGCTTTTTCTCACTATTCCCCATTTGGGTGCTTTACATACCTGTCTTCTTAAGGAAGCAGCATCTACAACTGTCATGTCATCTGGTGTTCCCTCAAGCGGCGTATCCAAGTTGGAAAGACCATATCTACCAAAGAAGGGAGATAACTTAGCTGTCTCAGCCATGCAAATATTAGCAAGTACCAGATTTTATCAACACTCTAGTAGATGTATTTTTTGGTGGCGATGCTGAGAATAATTATAAAACTTTTCCAGCTTTTACAGACCTGTCTATTTCAATCGGAACCTAACTGAAGGCAGCACAAACACATATGAAGTGGGTAAGAGCTTGACTGAATCTGGATTTATTGCTCTCCACATTTAAATATATTTGAAGTTTACCCACGCAGACAGACTCCTTGTTATCACTTGGTCTCTCAAGAGACTGTTTCCAGTTATTTAGGCAATTAACGAAACTTAAAAAATTCCCCGAGCTAAAATGCTAAAGCTGCAAGAGACCTGGTAACAGATTCAAAATAACCAAATGAAGACCTGGAAAGAACAGGGTGTCTTATGCTCAGTACCTACTTAAGTATCCCAAGTGGACACCACGGAGATTAATGGTATCAGTCACTTCAATCTCAGAATTTTAGGCAGAGAACCTTACAAATAAAGAGCCTAAGGCACAGTCACTGCTACTGAAGAAAGTTTGTTCCCAGAGCACCTCTCTGTTTTCTTAACGTGGTGATTCAGAGCAAACATTATGCCATTTCCCGGGCAAGTTAATTAAATATGGCACATTTATTAGCAGTTGGGAAGTGGCAAAAAGCCTACACCAAGTATGTGCTTTGATCATCCAAATGCTACCTCTTAACCAGATTCTTTTCCAACAACTAAAGGGTAAAAGTAGTTCCTGATGCTGCACCTACCACTGAGTTTCTCACTCTGTATCTTAAAACTTGAGTTTCCAGTGTCAGTTCCCCTTGACTTGCTTTCTCTTTAGGATATACGAGCAGCCGCTGCAAGCAGCTTAGGAAATTGAACAAGCTGATCTCAAGGCTACCAAAGTCACAACAAAATACACCTGAAAAAATGCTCAGCGTTTAATGACAGTTCATGGTCAACTTCAACAAACCTGAGTAGGATTCCTGAAGCTTGCACAGTGCACTTAAGTGCAGACACTACTTTTACACTGCATGTTCTTTTACCACTCTGAGCACACGTCCCTGGCATGCCCTTGGCTCAGGCAGGATGTGTCCCCCCAGCCTTCCCCTCCCAAAGAGAAAACTTGCCAAAGGTTTCCCTGTACCATTGCTCATAAACATGTTGCTTCTGAACAGGGATTGCTGCTTCTAGATGGGAGCTACATTAGTCTGGACTTTGACAACAGTTAGATCCTTGAGCAACACAGTGTAAGAGGTAGGAAGTTAATTACATTTTGGTCTGTGTTTCTGTGGGTTGAAGGGTATACAAGGAAACCTTCCCCAGGTGAGGTCAGCATAACAGCAGCTTTTAGTAAGGGAATAGACAAATAAGCAGTTGTTTGCCAACAGTCATAGATGTTTTAAAAACACGGTATGGGATGAAAGAAAAAAAAAACAAACCCAACTTTGCAACTCCTTTTGTTAGAAAAAATATTTTCTCATTAAGGCTATTATTAATTATTTATGGTAAGGAGACTTCAAACATTCACTTAGCTATAATTTATGCTATTTACTATTTGTATTTCTTTCAGTTTGGGCAATACTAAAGAGACTGAAACTGTTGAGTTTGTTTTGGTATTTATTTCCTCACTGCTGTGAAGCTCACATTTCAAACTCAAAGTTTTTTAATAAACCTAAGTTAATTCTAAAACAATATGGACATTTCTACTGCTAAAAAAAGTCTGAAACCTTGCATACACACACACACACACAAATTATTCAGGTTTTCCTTACTGCTACAGGCCCTCTCGAAAGCCAAAGAGATTTCTGAGGAGGGTCTTTTTGTAGGATTTTTTTAATTTATAGTGATGGTAAAAAACAATTAGAAAATCCCACAGGATCCCCAGCATAGCTGTCCCTCACCATCTCCTGGGAAAAGCAGAGAGGCTTACTGTTTCAGTGAGATGGGCACACCTCCCTCCCAGGCTACGTAAATTTAACATAAAGTCACAGTTTTTCACTGCTGCTCTACCAACTTCCAAACCATTCCAGATATTAAATCAAGAGGGCTACCAGCATGAAATTCCTTGAGATAATCCCTTGGATTGTTACAAAAACAGAATTCCCGAGTTAGAGAAGAATCACCTGCTTGGATCCAGTGTCTACTTAACCACAAACGTAATCTCCACGTTGGTGAAAACATAGAAGTGTAGGGGGAAACGGGAACAACAGGTCTGTAAGGGACTATATTTTTTTCCTTTATTCTTTTTTTTTTTTTTTTTTTTTTTTAATGTGGTTGGACTTGATGATCTCAAAGGTCCCTTCCAACCACTAAGATTCTGTGATTCTGTGATCCTGACCATGAGATTATGTGTCAGTCCAGTTCCACTGGAACAATGTCAATCCACCAAGGCAATGGTAGTGGCAAAGGCATCCAGCTACAACTATCAACCACAGGCACGTTACTGAAAACTTGTGATGCCAGGTCAAACCTTCTAGCAAGAAAAAGATGGAACTCACTGCTACATAGAAAATACTCAAAATACACTGCTAATGTAATCTAAGAGCCTCCCCTCGCACATTACTTTGAGCCAGAGTTCTGCAGCACATTGTATCTGTTAGACAAGCAAGGTCTTTGCAGGCGACTTGGATGTGTAAGGAGTAACAGCCTGAAATATTTCAAAAGTTGAGAGGGAGGATAGAAAAGACCACTGTATTTTAAAATAAGGATACTAGAAATAGGGAAACAGAAGTCTGAATTTTAGAATCTAAATCAGTGGATCATGACTAACAAAAAAAATACTCTTTACCTGATGTTGTCATGATGAGGGTTAGAGGAAGTGGTAGCAGCTGACCCACCACGTAACACTGGCCTACAGCAGGTTTTTGTGGACAGAAAGCATGAGACAGAAACAGGAAACGACAAACAGAGATAAGAGGTAAACCACACAGAACAAAGGAACATCAGAATATTTCCACTTACATCTTATAATGTTTCTATGCAATTCAGTATCTATTTATTTTGTTGTAAATTGCACTTTCATATTTCTCTTATTCAAATTTAATCAACACAATGTTTATGCAGCCAAGACAAATAGGCAGTTTTTGATGATATAGCTTCATTTATGGAAGATAAACTGTCGGAATACAGATTTGGGCAGAAGTTACCTGCCTTATAAAATAACTATGGGAAATTTCAGGTTTAAAAAAAAAATCCCCCTTACCCCTCCCTGTATAAACCCCCACCAATAACAGTGGAAAAAAATAAATTTATATATTTATAAAACACTCTCTGATCATCCCCTCCTCCCTCTAGGGAAAGAGGAGATTTGTCTTTTCTTTACTCATCTACGCTCAGTCTAATTCAGAAAATCTGGGGTAGTAGCCTAAGGCCCATATATACAGCCAGAAGAGAAGTAGATCTCTCCAGGAAGAAGTGACTATTTCAAGTAGATGGTACGAAGGTATGAACATCCTTGCAAATATTGCTCTTTCAATTTCTTTTCCTTTTCTTTCTAGGCAGAGAGGGAAAAAAAGGTAGAGCTGATTAAGCTGCTGCAACTATGTAATATACAATCACTTTGCAAGAAGAAGTTACCGTGTCCCAATTTACAGATGATGTGAATACCAGCAGTGCCTTCTGACAAAGCCACTACCATGGGTTTTCAGAACCTCTGGTAATGAGGCATTACTGTTCCACATCTATAATGTCCAACAAGCTCTTCAAGAGCTTGAAATATTTTTATTTTTTTTTTTTTCAATTTCTTCCCTTTTCCCCAATGCGAAGAAGAGATACTTGTACCATTTGTTTAACTCAAGTAAACTCCAGGCTATAAATTAAAGACAAAAAGGATCTAGGTTCATGTAGGAGGCAGAGGCTTGGTGCTGAGGTGGCTGAGAGAACACTCTGGCCTGGCCTCAAAACGAGCCAGAACCATGCAAAAATACCACAATCACTAGTTTCATTTGACAGGATCAGGATCTAGGAGCCTCAGCAAGCTCTGCTCCCTGATACAATACTCTCTGGGACTAGTTCCTACCCTAAATCAGCACAGTAAGTGCATACCAGGATGTCTAGCAGAGAAGATAAGCCAGCATGGTCTGTTTTACCAATCAGAAACGCCCATTCCCAATACATACAATAGAATAATATTCTTACCTAAACGCATGAGGTCTTGAACAAATTTATCAAAAAAAGCATTCCTATTTTTTAATCAGGGAAATAATTCAGCTAAAGTCCTGTCTGACAGATGCCGGAACTAAATTCTTTGCTGAATTTCTCCTGCTTTCTCAAACAGCAGCTATGGAACAGGTCACAAAGTTTCTCTGCAAACCTAAGTCACCTGTAATTAACTGGCAGATCCGTGAATATCAGCTTGCCAGTATCCAGCAGGCATTTCCCATGCCACCTGACATAGGACAACAACCTTTGGATTTTGCATCATAAGAATGGTGAGTCTCAAATGCTCTCTCAACTCTTGGCCTCTGTGGTATCTTGTGGCAAATGAAGTTTTACAGCTGTTGCAGAACTAATCAATACTAACTAATATATATATATATATATCAATACTAACTAACTCCCTTCCCAAGGAAAGCCACAGGCTTGGAGGTAGCTGAGGGCTACAGCAAGGAACAAAACTGGAGCACTCTGGGATGTGTGCAAGTCAGGAACTCAATCTAAAGACAGTCTTTAATTCCACTTCTCAGCACAGTTAGGCTGCTAAGGAGCTGCACATTTGATTTATTTCCAGGTGGACCCGGAAGGATCACCAGAACATTCCCCTGCCTCTCCCACACCTTTACTTGCTTGGTTTTACGTATCAACAAAAAAAATTTAATTATATAGGTGACAGGGGCCTCATAACTGAGATCATCTTACCCCCAAATCAGCAACAACATTTTCAGCAAAAACTAAATGCACAAGCATAATATAATCAAGCTGTTAAATGCATGGTCTTCTTTAAAAAGCTGAGTAAGAGTACATGAAAACTTTGAATTTTTTGGCTACTTCTAATGCTTACATCCTAAGCATTAACACATGATCAGAATCAGCCATAACTCTGAGGCCACGTACACTCAACTATTTCACTGCAAATACAGCAGCAGCCTGAAACACGAAGGGAATGCAGAGAAATGCAATTTAATAACAGCGGGAAAGCAGGCAATAAGGCAGCGACCAAATGAATCTGGTCTGGCTTCCTCTGCTTAGAGCAGAGTACGCAATGGAAATACCACCGTAACGATGCAACCATAAACACGTGGGCTGGGAGGAAACCACAACTGTGGAGAGTCTAGGTCCCTGGGTCCAACTTCCATTACCTCTCTGCATACACACAGGGGACTGAGGCCAGCACATTCCCTTTGCCCAGCAGAGGCAGCAGCTACGTGCACCTCTCTCTCTGTACTTGAAGAGACCTCTGGAAATCTCAGAAAGGCCATAAGAGTGAGCACCAGGATTTTACGGATATGTTCTGGATGTGAGCTGGGCAAGAAGCTCAGCTTCCAAAGTACAGAAAGGATGGGTGTATTTAAGAATCAGTGACTGGATGAAAGTGTTCCTCGCTTGTCTTGGTGCTGTAAGTGGTTACTTCAACAAAGCAACAACCTACTCTTCTTCCCAGGCTCCTTTGCGTTTTCACACCCATTCAGTTTTCTTCTGAGCTATATTACCCCAATCCAAACTCAGGCCCTCTTGGACGGTCTTAACTCATGTCCCCTTTTATTTCTACCATGAAAAATATCATTAACTTGCTCAAAATAAAAAAAAAAAAAAAAAAAGTGATGCCGTAAAGCCTCAAGGTACGATTGTGTCAGTGAAGTTCGGCATTTAAGAAGGACAGTGGCTTTTTAGAAAGGGTTATCCTGAAGAAAGGAAACAGTAATTGATTTCCCTACTTTCTTCTCCTAAAAAAATTAAAAGGTATTGACCCAAGAAATAAAGAATAGTTCAGAGAAAGTACAGATTTCAATGCGACTCTAGTCAGATAGGAAATGGCATTTTTTCCTCCATTTAAGACATTGCTAAAATCTACTTAAGTGGGTGGGTTTGGGTGGGTTTTTTTTTTGTTTGGTGCTTACAGCATAAATGATCAGTCTTTAAAAACCACTAGGTATAGGCCCTAGTCATTCAACAGAAATTGAAACAGAAAAAAATGGTTAGAACTGGAAAACAAAACTGACCTATTGTCCTTGTCCAAGCTGGAGGAAATGCAAGAGTAAACAGACAGTGTAAACAATGATCATTAAATTGTTGCCCATTTAAATAATCCATTATGCGAGCAGTGCTGGCTAAGCTAGGCATAATTTTTTATCTGCAGCAGTACAATCAGCACCTACCGTTAGCAGCTTTAGTAGATTGGAAATTATTTGGGGAAAAAAAAAAAAAAAAAAGAAAAAAAGAAAAAGCAAGCCATGAAACAAGTTAAAAATATTTCCAGGAAGTAACACATAGCCAGATCTTGCTCATTTTAAAAGATCCCTTCTAGTATTAAGCATAAGATGTTAAAATACATGAGGTTTAGAGATAGAAAGCACACTACACAGAGCAAAAGAACAGAGCACGGGTTTAGAGCAATTTAAAATGAACGGTATTTTGCAACCATGCACGTGGATCATCCAAATTTCACATTCCTACGCCAGCTGTAGAGTCACGGTGGGTATCTAAACCCCCAACCACCAAAAAAGCCACTTTCACCTTATTGAAAAGTTTGGGGGTTTGCACCTATTTGTTCATTGGTGACTAGAAACAGGTTTCCCATTTATTCCAGGAAGGTTAGTAAGAAAACCTCAAAAATTAACCCATACCAGGAAGAGCAATGCAGCTTTTAAAGTATTCAGAACCTGAGAAATTCTCTGATAACTGAAGTTGAAGGTGTATATATCCAGAATCCAAAACATTGGCAAGAACATACTTAATGGAATCCAGGAATAAAACCTGTTAGCTTCACTGCAGACTGGGGAAAGGGCTGGAATTTCAGTCTGTATTTCAACAAGGACTCTTGGCACAGTAAGTGCTATTATTCACAGACAGTAGAATTCTTCCTTAATTGAGAGCTTTGATTTTGTAAGACAAAACAAATTTGTAATTCCATTTAATTTTTAATACTGACAAGGGAAAAAAAGGTATTGCTACCCAACTGTTGACAAGCATGAACATTTTAACAGCTACAGCCCACAATTTCAGAGTCAGGGTTAAGCATCCAACTCACAGAATTTCAAGGGTAACTATGCAGCTAATTTCTTTGGGTTTTTTGGTTTTTTGTTGTTGTTGTTTTGTTTTTAAGTCCCAGGGTAAGAACATAAAGGCCAACAAGGCTGGAGTTCTATATGATTCAGGAATACTACTAGCATTCATAGCCAGTCAGGTCAGCAACCGCGGTGAGCTAGTGGAGGTGCCAGTTTACAAAGTGACTGCAAACACACAGATACTCACAATAAGATTGGCTTGATAGCGACATTTTATTTCCAAAACAACCAGAATACAAATCATTTAACTTCACACTACAAGATATTAAGAGCGCTGCCGGGATGTTAACAACCAGAGGCAGACGGCAAATTCCAAAGAACTTCCCAGCACAGGCCACACTGAAGGGCTGCGGGAGCAATGAGCAGTTCCTCCAAAGTGTCTTGCCAATTATCTCCTCTAATTTGACCTCCCGGCAAGCCCCAGAGGTCTCAGCTGGCCCTACACTAGAGACTAACCATTAGCAATGTTTACCTGAACCTCCGGGCTAGCATGCTATTGACATGAAAATTGATTTTGGTAAATTAACTTTGTCCAGCCTTTATATATGTTTCTGTAGTCTTAAACATACCATCCTTTATGTTTGTAAAACAAAACAAACTTTTAATTCCATCTAATTTGGCATTGCTAAGTGTTCCCTTAGAAGTGCCAAATGAAAACAGTCCAAGGATGTATCAAACGGGCAAAACTCCATTGGAGTAAATGGAAATCACAGAATCATTTAGGCTGGAAAAGACCCTTAAGATCACTGAGTCCAATGGTGGACCTAACACTGCCAAGTCCACCACTAAACCATGTCCCTAAGCACCATGCCTACACGTCTTTTGAATACCTCCAGGGATGGTGACCAATTGTCACGGGGCTTGTATTGGTTCATTACCTCTCAGAGTATCCACTCAGCCGTAGAGAGACAGCAGTGATTAGAGGAACAACCAGCTCCTCAGTATCCATTGCCTTTCTTGCTCTCGGCATCCAGCAAAGTGCTTACCATCAGTCATGTATCAGAGGGAACTATTCCCAGTGTAAATGGGAACAGACTGAAGTCTTGACACGGCACCAAAAGCCATCTGCAATGCCCTGCGGAATAGTCTACCCTGTTTCTGTACATTTGCCTTGAATGCTCTATGACAACATCAATCCAATCTTATTGATTTGCACCATTGCTCACCATCACAAAAGCAGAAGACAAAGCTCACAAATCTGCAGTCTTGGGGTCAAGTATTAATTGCAGAAAGCACTGACAATTTGGGAAGAGCAAAGTCCTTTGCAGTCATAGAATAACATCTCATATTTTAATTTTTATTTGGAAGGAAACCAAACCAATGCTGTATTTGACTCTAACAGAAGCATTTTGAAATGTGAATTTTGGACAATTAAATTGCTTGTGAATAGTGAAAGCAAAGGAAAGCAAAAGCAAATCATTTCATCTCATTATTTTGTAAACAGAAACCAAACTCCACTAAAAAGGAGAAAAAAAAAAAAAAAGCAGCAAAAGCTGGCAGAATCAGTGACAACCAATCACCTGCGGTTTTCATCCAGCACATCCAAGACCTGCTGGTAAGCCCTACGAGTGGAAGACTGGATAAACGACAAAATGCCACGAGCAGAGTAAAGATTAGTTCCATCTTCAGGTAACATATTGGGAGGACAGACACGAGCCTGTTGCAGTGATGGTGTCACACTGTTCGTACAAGCACAGTAAATGAAGAGAGAAATACTGTAGTCAGATTTTAAATTAAAAAAAGCTTTTCAGATAGACCCCATTGCAAAATGCTTATTGCTTGCTTCTAGTTTACCCTTCTCCCACCACTATAAGGCAACACTCCCAAATTCTAGTAGTGTTGGGATCATCAGCTACATTTGTGTTTGTTCTTTAGAAACACACACAAGTAACAACACAAGGACGCTGTTTTGATCATTATACAAATTAGTTTTACAAAGTTCTTGTCCTTAGAGCTAAGTCTCTTATCTGTTGATGTCAGTATCCAAATCCTCACCGGCATCAATGACAAAAGTATTTTTATGAGCATTGGCATTTTAAAGAAATCCCATCCATAATCTCTTTCCAAACACAAGCCTTTTTCAATTAGAAGAATCTCACACAGAGCCTCTTCAACAAAAAATTTCTTCAAGCTGTGACTAAAGATGGAGAGTATTTTGATTTACACGTGAAAAAAAGCTTAAAGGCAACAGCAAGAAATTTTTAAAAGCCCAGAATTTGTTTTACGGTGACCACAAATTCCATGATCTGAGTTTTTGACTATGATGAAAAATCATGTTTAAAATACACAGGACTGAAATTCAAACATGACCATTTGGATTATACAAACCTCACCTCTATCAGTCAGAAATTAGTTTTGATAAACTGCCTTTGATTTGCTTGTACTTCTTTACATTCAACCTGACTTTATCCACGTTGTCCTTTGCACATCACTATATTTTTACATTTTTAATTTTTTTTTTTTAAATCAGGAAACTAATTAAAGGTGAGATGCCTTTGTAATAGGAAGCAATTTGTGTTGACTTAATTGTAACTATTAGCACAAATGCAAACCAAACCATGAGTCGCTGCGTCCTTTAAATCTTGGAATAGTTTTTATTCCAAGATCAGCATCCATAGTTCAAAACTTTTAATTTCCTTTCACACTTGTGCTTTGCTCTAACAGTTTCTGGAATTAGAGTGCCAATCGTCCAGCTTTTGGCATTTTTAAGGAATCAAGCAAAGCATTAGTGACTGAGTGCTTGGAAGCCAGTTTGGTGTTTGGGTAATCTCTAGATGGGTCATAATTTTATGGATACTCTTACTTTGCGACTGGCTGGCACCAAGATCACAAAGCTGAGTAAGAAAGACAATTCAATTGAAAAGTCAGATTCAAGGTGTGTTACACAGATGTCACCACCCACAGAAAAGTTCAAAAGTTCAGCTCTCCTGTGCTTCAAGAGACATGCAAAGACAGCAGTGGCTGGTGCTTGACAGACACTGATTAGTATTTATTACCTAAACTGCAAGTATCTGTAGCTGTAGAGTACATTTGGACAACAAAGTAAAAAGGAGAAATCAATAAACATCTATTTTGCTTCTTTACAGCTTTTATCATTCTCCTGGACTCGTAGGATCCATCTTACTTTTATACTTATGATGATGACTACTTTGCAGTCAACGGTAGTGGTCACACCCACACATTTTACTCTTGAACACAATCGGAAATGTCAACGTTCATGAGAAAAATATCAAGAAGCAGGGTCAAATATGGAAATACTGACACTACAGTGAATTTATGAGAATTTCTACTTCTTTATGGATTTGCTGGCTTGAGGGAAATGAGGAAAGGGATGAAGTTTTGAACTCATAGTATGTTTTATATTAAAAGTAATTTTTCCTGCTCATGACTTCAGAAATTTACAGAATAGGCTGGAAAAAAAAAAAAGAAAGTAACAAACAGTATTTATAAATATTGCAAACCAGAAGGTATTGTGGAATTACTGTTGCCCAGAATGGTATTACTGAAAATACCACGCTCGTGTTATTTGCATACAAAGTCTTCCATAGATACTGGAGGAAACAAAAACAAAAAACAATCCCCAACCCCCCCCCCCCACCACATTTA
>VXBJ01002188.1:272159-284478 GCA_013400055.1 Nycticryphes semicollaris | reverse complement strand
AACAGTATTTAACTAAAACTGCACAAAATTCTCTAGAAGAAAGTTACATGTGCTAATAAAATGGAAAGTGTATATAATAAGAAAAAACCCAAGGCAGACTTCAGAAACAGGTAATTCCTAACCCCGTGGTCTAGTCCCTGGACTACTCTATGCTTCTTGTTTTATAGGTAGCTTGTAAAAAAATACAATTTCAAGACATTACTTCATTCATTTTAAGGTATTATTTAATTCTTCCTTAAAAGAATAATTTCTTAAATGATTTAATTATTTAAATCTGCTCCTGGGCTAAACTGTACAGCTATGTGAAATTACTCAATTTTTCTCCATAAAGGCTATTGTTAATTTCAATATCCTTCTAAAGTGCCTTGTCTGCGACAGACATCTCTTCCTTTCTGTCTGAAAGCGAGAATAATTCTATTAAGGGCTCAAGTGTCAGGATTAAGGAACAAGGCAGCGGGGAAGCCCCAAAAAATCCAAACAAGAAGCCAAATTTTTTTTCTGTCACCTTTTTCAGGATTCAAAATGTCCTGTCAACATGTGGTAGTCCTTTGGACTATGTCAGAGACCACGGAGAAGAAATATATGAGGTAAATACCTGATATACAAATCAGGCAAGATGACATAAGAGAAAAATATCTCTAACATCAGGATAATTCTGTAACATTGAGTATGACCTCTTCTAATTAGACATGGTGGCCACCCTCCTTCTCTCCTCCATTTGTAGTTAAATAGTCTTTATCTTAGGTATAATTTTGTTTCAAATTTCCAAAAAGAATTCTTACACACAGCTCCAGCCACTTACTATAGCACTCCCTAGTTACAAACACCAGTCAATTCCAGAATGTGGAGCCAAAACAATTAAGATGGAATCATAGCTGTTAC
Source organism: Nycticryphes semicollaris (assembly GCA_013400055.1). NCBI lineage: Eukaryota > Metazoa > Chordata > Aves > Charadriiformes > Rostratulidae > Nycticryphes > Nycticryphes semicollaris. Next base: position 283,596 of record VXBJ01002188.1, on the reverse strand, counting down.
CAGGGAAGAGTGAGTAACACTCTACCATATGCAGAGCTTTTAGCTTAGCTACAATCTCCCCTAAGCCTCAAAACATTTGTGATGTACACAGGATTTATTTCAAATATGCCTCTGACTTACTGTTGTGGAAGTATCAAATGAGAAGTAAGTACATTTAACTAGACAAGGTTACTTTAAGTCACACAGACTGTATTCTCATTAAAGACGTGCACACCATAACCTTTTCCCGCACAACTTGCATGAAGAGCAGAATTTCTCAAACTGTGAAACTGAATTCTCTAGGGATGTGTTTTTCTAAGGGAATGGTTGGAACAGGAAAAAAATGAAATGCTGTCCCCTTTTCCATGCGCTCTTGGTGGTTTGTTGACTTTTGATGCAGAAGTGGAATCCTTGCATTTAACATTGACTGGCAAGGGACAACAAAAAGGCTGTGTTTCTCCAGCCGTTCAAAAACAGCTGAAGAACAAAGAATCAAATAAATTAAAGCTAAATTTTGAAATTTAATTTTTTTTTTTTTTTTTACAAATCGGTTCTTCATTGAAGTTGTGCCTTTCCTTTAGCCACCAGATATTTTTCCCTATGTTCTTTACACAGGGAAACGATTTGGAGAAGTTTGAGAAACCCTGAAGCAGAATTAGAAACCACACATTCAGTGTAGCAATGGCTGTTTCAAAGTTTACATTCTAAACTACAGATATTTAGCAAAAAAAAAAAAAAAAATTAGCATTGCGGAGAGCTACATAATTAAACACACTCTTGATTTTCATATACCAGGTAACATTTAAGCTTACGTGCAATCCTTAGTTGAAAGAGGTGACTGGAACCGTGGCATTTTATTTCTTGGGACAGTATCTGATCTGTGCCACCTTGAATAATAATTGTAATCCCTTAAGTAAACATCCTTATAAAAGAAGGATTGTACTTTAGAGAGCTGTTAGCACTGCTACTCAGATAGCTAGCTATTGTACAAGCAGGTACCTACTTGTTAGTCTCAGTTGTTTTTAAAACATTTGAGAATTACTTTGTTTAGTGACGCCCAGCTCCCCAAAAATTCTCAGAACTGTCTGTGCATGCATCTGGATGGCAAGAAGATAAAAACGACAGAAAAGGAACAACTATGGGTAGCATGTGTACCACACAGAACACTGTGATAGGGAGCCCAGCCAATTCTTTTGCTTTAATCTGACAATCTATTCCAGAATGTTTAATTTTGTGACTTTGTAGGTCAAGCACCGGAATTTTGCACATTACGTCTGAACATTTAGTCCAAGAGGGACAACACCATCCCAGATTAAAACTTGAATATTATAGTCCTATTTAGAAAGCAAAGGTTTTAAAAGGCAGTGCTCCATGTGCCTTTTCAATGTAGCCCTCATCACAGCATCGGAGCAGACTATCACGTCTATTAGAAAGCTGAATCAAGGAGGTAAGAGAAACAAACATTAAAAAAGTATTTTTTTAGATAGGAATTAAATGCTTGAAATAAAGCATGAACTTCGTTCCCTGTTTGAAGATGTGAACTAGACTGACAGAAGCACAGGAACAAAGAGCTGATCTTTTCCACGTTCGAGTACCATCGTACTTGTTACTGTAGAAATATACTTTGACATGACGTGAACTTAAAAGTCAAGCAACATGTCATTACAGTAATTAGAACAAAGACTATTTCTTTCAGCCAACAACACTGCAAATAAGAATATTAGGAGCAGCTGGTTTCTTACATTTCTGTACCACTGGAAAAAAAACCAGTATTTCTAGATGCTCAAGAAATTTCAACGACATATAAATGAGGTAACAGGTGCAAAATTACATTTTCTGTAGTGCAAAGAATACATGTGTAGTAGAATTTATCTACTTAAATGGTCTAATTTATCAACAAGGAAACTAAGCTTAGAAGGTATGCATTACATTTACCACAAACCTCTACTAGAAATAGCAGCCTATGAGGTAGGTGATACTCAGTACCATCTGAGGTAGCACAATTTACATCATGCAGGTTTCCTTACTTGTACTGTGTACATTGAGCTATACAATAACGCTTCCACATGCATAGCTTCTCCAAGAAGAACAGAATGCCACCTTACCGTCCTTGGTTTATTTACATGAAACTTGCAAATATTTTTGAAGCCTACCTGCATTTTTCTTAAAGTGTGAAGAAACAAGAGCCAAGAGATTTTCACCGAGTACAGAAGGCTTGGCTGTCCTGCATTTGTGTGAGCCGTACAAGTTCCACCTTGAACACAGAGTTTTCGTAAGCTGAACTCGCAGAACATGCCTGAGAGTTACCCGTGTACGTGGTCACATTCTCCACTTGGAGACTGACAAAGCCTGGACAAGGGAGAAACGCCAGGCTCGGCATCACTGGGAACACCACAGCATGTTCAAAGTGATTTCTTGTTTCGGATCACACTGAGTCAGAAGCAGCAATAATGACAGAAAAAGAAGCAATTTCGAGGAACGTCAATGATTCAAAGCACAAGATCTACAAGATTGGCATACCGTAACTTCTGTCATAAGAAAACAAGTACTTGAGAAGACAAGAGGTAAAGGAAGTTCTACTAAAATACATCATCTGCAGGTCAGAAAGATTGCTTCTTCCACATGTGCAGAACACAGACACAGCAAGCTCAATACTAGCTAGCTGGTATTTTTCATACTTTTCATCCTGGATCTACCTGAAGTTTATATAATTTTCCTACAAGACACTCATAATAGAAACTGCTTATCAGGGGAAGTTTGATTTATTTGACAGACATTATGCAGGCAGTACCACGGGCATCAAGAGAGGAAAACTAATCTCCGTATGTGTCATCATGTCCTGGCATTTGGAAATGATAAATTGGGTCACTCAAGCTACCAGTTACACACTCACTGATCATATCCTTCTTCAGTTTACAGGATTCCAAGTTCATATTGTATTACTAAGCCTCTGAAGGGCTGCTACTAGATAATATTCAGACCATTGTAAACCAGTAATTCTAAATATAGGGCTACCGAGCAACCACAAAGCACACAGCTGAGTTTTACAGGTTTATGATTTTTGGAATCAAGAAGTCCAAACATATGTGAAAAGTCTGACAGCACCTAGATACATCCAGTCAGAGCTGATCTTGCCAGTTTCTCAGATGGGTGGCTGAGCAGGCACAGCCCATGACTTTCAGAGGACTAAACTAACCTGAGGAGCAAGGACAAAGTGATTTCAAGAAACTGCAAGAATTCATATACCATCTGCTTTTCCTTTAAGCCCAATACATCAAAGACTGGCAAAGCAGACTGGTAACATCAAAGGGGTAAACTTTTCAACAAGCAGCTTCCATCACATGAAGCCCGCCTGTTCCAGCATGTATCACGTGCAAACTATCAGATAGGCAAGTGAGGGCCACTCCTGCAGTGAAATTCCAGTATGACCTGTCCAGCAGGACATAACTGGCTGACCAATGCCACAGGGAACTGGGACACTTAGGAGGCTGCTAGAACATTTGGAGACCGAGCTGATCAGCAGCTTATGGAGGTTTTGCCAGCTCAGTGAATACGTATGACTCGGCAGACTCAAGTACCCAGGCAAGTGCAAGCTGTAAGTTTGTATGAACCCAAAGCCTGATTAAGTAAGAAGAGGAAGATACACAAAAATATTTCCATGAAGATCCGGAGAAGGAGAATCATAACATGTTTAGAACATGTATCAGACTGCATTTTAGACAAACTAAGGGCCTGATATGTAGTACATACAGTACACCTCCTAGCACCCCTGCTGTAAATAGAAGAAAACAGACATTTCTAGGACATAATTCACTTGATCTGTTTTAGACTAAAAATAGGTATACCCGAAGTAGGTTATGCATTTATTTTCCCCTAGTTACTGAAAATTAAATTTATGGTGATTTAGCAACAGTGTTATACAGTCTACATTGGGACAGATGAATCCCATCTTCTAGGTCTTAGATATAAGATCCTCTCAACAAGGGAAAGTGTTCTTTATGGTAGCTGTACTAGGAATCTTCTTATCTATGAGTTTAAGTGTTATATTGCAAAAAGTTACTGCCAGCTGGAAAGATGCTGTCATTCAAAATAAACCAGATCAATGAGCCTATGTTATCTCATAGAAATATACAGACCTGTATGCCTTCAGAAAGCACCTTAAGGATTGCTACCTCAGATGGTATCAATAGATATAGTTCCAATTCTAAATGCTATTTGCCATTTTGATACCAAAAAAATTAAGATACATACTCAGAGATTCCAATACATTGATACATTGACACCAGAACCAAAAAAATTACTTACTCTAATATTTATGAGAAATACACATATTCCTTTTTCTATTATGATATTATATTATGATATATGAATATCAACAGTGAGAGAATCAGGAACATTTTCATGCACAAACATAATTTTCCTGAAAATTCAGGGGGGAGAAAAAGAAATTATAGCAGCGCAGAAACAGAAAAATCACCTGAAGTAACATTTCACAACAACTGGTGAAACCAGCTGTGACCCCAGAAATACTGCCACCCATCCACTGCAACAAAATACTTCACAAATGAGTTATCTCACTAAAAAAGTATATAAGTTAAGGAACACGTTGGCCTTATAATACTTAAAATTATGCACCTGCCACAACACACAAAATATTAGTTGGAAAAAAAAACCCAAACAAATAATGAGGAGATAAATAACAAAGGAAATACACAACAACGGTGTAGTTGTGTCCCTGCACCCTGCTGCTCTACTCACATGGAATCATTTCGGGCTAGCTGGCCATTCTGCCGAGTGGCATTCTCGCTCATGGAACGTTCTCTCTTCAGTCTTCCCACTGAGCGGACCTGCGTAAAGGGGGAAAAAGGGAGAGACAGGGAATTCCAGGAGACGCTTAATAACTTGCACTGGAGGTTTGTCAAGTTAGATCTGCCCTCAGATACAAGTTACATCTTGATGGGTTTCACAGCGATTAGGAGGAAACTACGGTGACAGGGTCTGATGCTGGTACATGAAAACTTACTGCAATCCTGTCATCTTTCCATGTGATCTGATGCCAAAAGCATGAACAAACAGAATTTTGAGAATATAAGAAAGCAACACTATGTTTAATATTACTTCCCATCACCAGAGGTAACTGTACTTCTACTGCATTTTAAGAGTCCGTAGAGTGCACAGCTTCATAAATATTTTTCAACTTTTACGATGTCGATAACACACCATACCCACGGATGACAACCTCACACCATTCTTTGAAGCTGGTTTTCAGAGTTTTAATAAAACTCACTAACTCTTTGTGGTGCTACATTATCTGGCAGCGAATTCCAAACGCTAAGTATATACGTTAACAGAACAACCTGCAAATTAAAAAAAATCTTACCGTTTTCTCTTCCATCAAAAGGATTTTTTTTGTTAAAATTATTTTGAGTATTTCTAATGATGACTTTATATTTGTACGTTCTGTGTAAGCCTATTGAGCATGGCAACCCTTAGCCATCTGCCAGTTAAATACAGAACTTCAAAGTCATAATTAGAACTACTACAGCGCTAATAAAAATCTTTATATTCTCCCAGCTTATGTTAGCAGCAAGTAGATCTGCATTGTAGTAGATAAATCATTGGTCATTTAACTTTCTTTAGTAGAATGCTTCCCAACTAAGGAAAAAGCACAATAAGTACTAGCCTCTTCATTTTGAGGTGTCTGTTGTGGAGGTTTTTCTAGGTCCAAAAAATCTAGCGGTCGATCACTAAGAGAAATGACACGGGGAGGAGTTTTCAATGCCAGTGGTTTGAACGGAGTAGACTGAAGAAGGTCAAGGTCTGGTGGTCTGGAAAATGGAATGTCTTCACTATTACCTGCAAGAACATCAGTTATCAATAGAAAGCAAGCAGCTCTGAAGCCTGAGGGCTAACTCTAAAGTTCAAAAACACATCACATCAGTTACTTCCCCTGACTAAGCCAAATAATTAAGCATACCTTTCTTTCAGGGGGCTTGTATGTTAAAAACTGTGATTAAAGCTCTCATGAAGACCACATTAATCGACACTTACCTGAGCAGTTTCTCTAAGAACAATGATGCAGAGCAACATCAACTGTTAGTGCAAGTAAGGGCACTTTTAATGTCAAAATAGAGTCCTATTAAAGGTCTACTTGTTTAGAACTGTGGTGAGTGAGGATGTGAAGATGTCATTCTTTCAAAGTATAAAATATATGCATGAAATACATTTTACAAATTGTAAGGCCTTCAACAGGTCCAGGTCTGTCACTGTAAAGTCCATGACCATAAATAGTAGAGAAGTATTGATTAAGTGCACGTAATGACAGACAGGTCCTTAGCATAACTAGCATTCTGTTTCTAATCAAACATGTTTTACACAGCTAATATATAGTACACCCCCAAAACTTGCTCTAGTTACTTTAGCTTACAGTTAATTAAGAAAAAACTGGTGTAAATCAATAAACATTACAAATTTTGCTCCAGAACTGATTTAGTGAGATGAAGAGTCAGGAACTAAACTTTCTGTTCATTAGTCATTCAATAACTGTCTTGATTACAGGCTATACTAAACTATTCATGAAACATTTTCCGAGCTTAAGACACTTTTTAAGTCAAAGTCGATAAGCAATAATTGTTTGAAAACCAGAAAGCATTTTACTGTTTGTTTTTTTTTTTTTAAAATATATATATTTTTGTCCATCCAGAAATTTGGAGAGCTAATTTGTATTTTTGCCCATTTTTCTTTTAATGTGATGCAGACATACCTGCCACTACAATCCGCTCTGGAACCTGCATAGTTACACTGGCATTTGGAAATCCTTCTTGGACGCCCTGCTCAAGGTCAGCATTTTGAGGAGCTACTTTGAGTTTTTCTGGGACCCTCATGCGCTGACTGATTCCTTCTGTGTATTCCATTTCATACTGAAGGCGATTAATTTCTGCCATCTCGGCAGCTGGAGATGGGAACGCGGCCCCACTCATTCTGGCAAAAGGAAACAAAAAGCTGTAATAACAATATAGGAAAGCAGCAGAAAGCATATAACGGGAAATCTGTGTTCTGATTACTAGGCAAGTGGTAGATGATCCTAAACGAACAGACTTTTTTAGAGAAAATGCAGTCACAAAGAGCTGAGCGTTGAGAGCAATGACAGAAGAACAAGGCGATGCTGTATGTTAACGCTCAAAGGGGCACAGAAGGTCCTCAAATTGAGCTGTGACCAAAAAAAAGCGTAGAAATTTTGTATGTAACGTCCTATTCCTGCTCTGGCTGGCAGAAAAAGAAAACCAAATAAGCCAATGAAACAAAACGAATTGGCAGGGTCAGTAGGAAATCTGTTCAGGATTGGTAAGAAATCTGAAATATCGACATGTATTTAAACTGATCAGCCTATCAATATTTGAGAAAATGAATGAAGTCTTACAAATAAGTCCAGGCTGATGTAGGGAACAAAAGAAAGGCCTTGGCTTGGGCAGCAGCCTTCTGCTCACTGCCAGCCACCCAGGTCTCACTCCATCCTTCAAGCCTGTCGAATCAGCTTGAAAACCCAGCATATTCATCACCCATTCCCAATCTCGTGCAATTCTGTAAACTTCTCACTTCTGAATGTTTATGTAAATAAAGCCTTACTTTTGCAGAGCAGATACAAGATGAGCAGAGAGAGAACAAGACTTTATTTAAACTTAGAAGAGATTGCCAGTGCTTCAGATGTAAATTTTCCTAGAAAAGGAGAGTAATTTCTTATGAAGCAGTGGGGGAATTTCCTAGAAACTGGGCTGTAAAAAACCTTATGAATATGGCAATTGCTGGGAGCTGTATCGAAGACAAAACCAAGATAACTGCGTTTTTTGAGAGTAGGTTTAAGGTTGAAGGAAAAAGAACTCCTAGAGCTGTGCTCAGAGGTGGGTTGCAAAGGGGCTGCTGATGGAAACTGTGGGCTGGCAAAGGAACTTGAGTGGCTGAGAGAAGTTGTTCAACTGGACAGTGGTGGGTGGGCCTTGTGGATGGCTCAGAGAGGTTATGTTTATGGGCTCAGTTAGGAGAGAGACATCCTGGAGCTGCAGTTAGAGCAGGGCTGGAAAGCAGATCCCAAAGGAAACTGTGAGCAGCAAGGAATATTCAGTTGTGAGAAGCTTTTCATCCAGGCAATGGCTTGGGGGCCTTGACAACACCTCAGACTGAAATAACATTTTTAGGGTTAGGATTGAGAGAACTGTGTATTTCTATACATATAAGTACACACGCAAAATGTAAATACACTTATCCTGGCAAATCTGCCTACGGAAAGCATAGCTTACTCTAGCAAGAAATCTTTTAGTGGTATTGCTTGAAGTAATTCCCCAAGCGAAGCAATTTACCCTGGCCAAAAGGCAGGTTTTGCAACTATAATTGCAACTGCATTCTTTTACTGTTTTTGGCAGCAAGGCTACGTCTGTTACTGTCTGTGTCCCTTCATACACTGAACACGCGGAACTTCGTGAATAAAACATCTCAGTGCAGACTATTTATGTGCCAGGTGAGATGGACCACAAGTCGTTCTTCACACCATCACACAGAAGCAATACTTTCCATATTTATTAATAAACCCTCAAACCTCAAAGGCAAGAAGGTCACTCTTCTATGTAACCTTAAAGTTAGAAAGGAAATACCTGAAATGATGCAGATTTAATCTATCTGTATTAATTCTTACTGTTTATATGTATCAAGTCAAAGGAACCAGAACAGCCCATTTAATTAGAAATAAGCACATTATAGGAGTTCAAGAAGTGCTTCAGCATCTCTGTCGCTTCAAAATTATTAAGATTTCACTTTGGGATTTTTTTTGTCCCTGCCCTTTGGTCTTACAAGCTAGATTTGTCCCTCTTGCAAGACATCGGCAAGATTAGGCAGTGACATGAATCAAACACACAGCCTTCCGACACTGCCACATTCCAAAAGGTGCTTTTCGTTTCAAAACATGGCCTAAGATCAGTGAAGCATTTCCAGATCAACAGAAGTAACAATCATAATGTCAATAAGGAGACTGAATTATAAGAACATAAAAGTACCCATAGCATCTCCTGGCAGCAGCTTGAAGAACAGTTATTGCTCGCAAGACTTGACAGAAAGCATTTCACTGCTTGTTCACTTTCTCCTTTTGAAATACCTGCGTGGCTCTAATTTTCACTGTCAAACACACTGCATCAATGTTTACACCCCAGCTTTCCTAACCTTTGGCATTGTTTTTGTACATAAATCTGCCTGACAACTGCTTTCCAGCTATAAGGTAAAACACATAAAAGGAGAGCATCAGAACAATCGTTTTATAAACTAAATATCACTTTGGGTTTAGCTGTACTTACAAAAGACCTAGAGATACAATAACTCAATGTCTTCCTACTCTTGCCTACTTCCCAGCTATTTTGTGTCATTGAGAATTGCATTTTCTGTCCAAATTATTTCATTTTTTACCCCTTTTTAGAAGGCAATAGCAAAACAGATAGAATTCAACAACAGAAAACTTAAATATTTAAATGGAGCTTGTTAGCAAAACCTCCAAGTGTTTAAAGAAATCAAAGTTATGTTTTCTGTAACGTTCTTGTTACACAAAGCATTTTACAAAGCATTAATAATAAATCAGGGAGAAGGAGGACTTTAAAATTGATATTTACAGAACTAAGTAGCTCTAAACGGGCATGAGAATTGAAAAGATGTCTAGGAGTGATGAGACAAAAATCCAACCACAAATATAGGATAAATAAAGGACAGAGAGCAGCTGAAGCACAAATGAGCATCAGTGGCATTTGGTGAAAGACATGAAGGAAGAAGAAACAAAAACAAACCCAGAGGATAAGGGAAGAGAGAATTTATACAAGGCGAATTATATGTGTTCAGAAAGACATAGGGGTACCTCCTTCCCCCTCTCCTAAACAGGAACAGCACGGGAGAGATGGGGATAAAGCAATGCATATGAATGTAAAGGATGATTTTTTGCCAGTATTCTGGCAATAATGAGACATTGGCCACATCTGTGCTGCAACTGGGAGTGTTATGCACAGTGTGGATGTCCCAGTTAAGCTGAGATCTATGAAGCTGAGCGCTGGTAACAGTAATAGCTGAGCCAGCACCGAGATCACAGCAGGTTTTACAGCCTACACTGAACTAATTGTAACTCCTCCAGCTATGGTACTGCTTGTTCCTGAGACAGCTACTTTACAACTGGTCTGTTCAAGCGCACATAAGCTACAAAGAACTCCTTTGGCAAGTGTCATGGTATCCTTTGGCAAGTAAAAGGGGAAGAGGAGGGCCTAAAGCAAGGTTAAGGACATGTGTTACAGGACCTAGAAGACCATATTGGGGGACCCTAAAACTGTCAGAGCACACATCACAAAGACGCTCAGGATGAGAGGCTAGAAAGCACTAACGGAACAATTTGAGGGAAAGAAGAGCAAGGTGTCAGCTAAATGCTGAAAGCTGTTCTACACAGTAGTTATGTGTGTTACCTCTTAAACACATTACCTCTGCTCCTTAGAAGAAGAACGACATCATCAAAAAACCCAAAGCTATTATAAATAAACAAGGTGGTGAGATCACAAAACACTTAGGGCTGTGTTCTTTCAAGTCGGTTTTACTCCAGCAGGAGGTTTCAACACTCACATACAGAAGTACTCCTGAAAATATTAGGAGGAAAAAAAAAAACAAACCAAAACCCTAGCACTGTCTGACAACCATTTCTCCAGAACACCCAAATATTCTTGGTGGTGTGAGAGCACCAGGCGCTCCAAGCAGCGGCCCCAGCCAGCTACCGATGGCAGGGGAAGGCGGAAGGGGAGATGGGGAGAGCTGGGCACGCCGGCAGAACCGGCCGCACCAGACCGGCCAGCGACATCCGGCACCGGAGGGAAGGGACGGCCACCAACATCGGGGCGACGGCCAGAAAGGAAGGGGAGAGGGGCGAAGGAGAGCCGAGACAAGCTGGGGGAAGAGAGTGGGGCTGGGGCAGGAGGCGGTGGCGAGTCAGAGCGGGGGACGAAGGGACACGACACGGGCTGAGGAAACGACGGCGGCCGGGCTGAGACCCCCGGGACGAGCCGGAGACGCTGCCGCCAGGCCCCGGCGGCCCGTACTCACCCAAAGCAGCGAGAAAGCGGCCGGCGGGCCCTTGCCCTGCCCCGACCAGGCCCCGCTCCTCCCTCGCCCCAGACTCCGTCGCTGCCTCCCACGGGCGGAGGTGGGGAGAAGAGGTGGTTACGCGGCGCGGTNTGGTGGTGTTTCGGCCCGTCCCCGAGGCCTCTCCTCGCCGCTTGCCTCGCGGCGCGGAGGGCAGGCAGGCTGTTGGCTTTGGCGCGGCGCCTCAACCGGGCACTGCGGTTACCGGTGGTGCCCCCGGGGGAAGCGACGTTGGGCATGGCTCGGACCCTCCTGGTACCGCTCTCTCCGAAACTGTGATTTGCTGCTCGCCCCCCCTTTAGCGCTGGCTTTC
>VXBJ01002188.1:203329-271903 GCA_013400055.1 Nycticryphes semicollaris | reverse complement strand
GCGGCCGGCGGGCCCTTGCCCTGCCCCGACCAGGCCCCGCTCCTCCCTCGCCCCAGACTCCGTCGCTGCCTCCCACGGGCGGAGGTGGGGAGAAGAGGTGGTTACGCGGAGCGGTGTGGCCTCACCGCACTTCTCCGGTAAGACGCAAAAACCGGCCCGCTTGTCCCCATCGGGCTGCCGTAAGGACTGGCAGGCCGGGGCCGGCGCGTCACGTGACCGAAAGAGGGCGGAAGCGGCTCTTAGCGTGTGGGAACCGGAGGGCATCCATTTTTAGTGAGGGAGAAGCGTAGGCGCGCTGGGAGGCGTTCCCAGACCGCGGCGCAAGGTCAGCGGCGGGGGCCGGGTCCGGGGGCCGGGGCCGCTCGCCCGCCGGGCCGGGCGGGGCCGAGCCGAGCCGAGCCGGGCGGGGCACGGAGAGAAGATGGTGGTGTTTCGGCCCGTCCCCGAGGCCTCTCCTCGCCGCTTGCCTCGCGGCGCGGAGGGCAGGCAGGCTGTTGGCTTTGGCGCGGCGCCTCAACCGGGCACTGCGGTTACCGGTGGTGCCCCCGGGGGAAGCGACGTTGGGCATGGCTCGGACCCTCCTGGGACCGCTCTCTCCGAAACTGTGATTTGCTGCTCGCCCCCCCTTTAGCGCTGGCTTTCAAGCGGCAGAGCTCACGCTTTTTGGTTGCATCTTGGTGCTGTGGCGGCTTAACATGCTGCTGTAAAGCGGAAAAACGAGCATGTAATTCGGTGTTAAGTGGGTGGAAGGTGCGGCTGGGCAAGTGATGAACCCGGCAAACCACCCTCCTGTGCAAGGGCAAAAGGCCAGTCGCTCCAGGGCACCTTTTCTGCAAGAGTGGCGAGTGCCGCCCTGCCGCTGGAAGGCAACTGCAAGGCCTCAAAGAAAACTGCTGCTGGTTCAGCTTCACCTCCCAGGAGCTGGGAAACTTCACCCAGGCTGGCCTGTAAAACGCTGGCTTTTCGATGTCTGTCACCCCCCTCCCCTCCATTAGCATTGCATAAAGCTGGTCAGCAAACGGGCCTGGAAGAGCCGTGGTTCTCTGCCTCACTTCATCCAGTTTGCACCATCTCCTCCTGGGGTAAAACCCTGCCAAGGGCCGCATTAGGTGACCTGACCCTTCCCAAAACTGGCTCTTGCTCACAGCACAGGCTGGCAAAGAGTGGCTGTTCCCTTGTGCCCAGGGTAACTTACCCATTTTCCAGTTCCGTACAGAAAAATAAAATTAAAAATGCTATTAGATACAGCAGATAATTTTTAAAAGAAAGTAGCCTCTGACGTTTTGCTTTATTGTTTTGGAGGTCAGAATGAGGAGCGATGCCAGAAGTACTGAACCGAATATTGATCCAATGCCTGGAACATGCTAATTCAATTATTTACAAATACCAACAGCACTCTTTTACAGAGGCAAGTGGTCTGAAATATGATCTCTTTCTAGATAAAAATAAAAGTTGTATGACATTGAGAATTATACCTTATTTGCCTGCAGGTGTACGATCTTATATTTGTCCTCCTTGAAACACAAGTTGTTGGCCTGAGCATGTCCTACCAGGCAATCCGTAGAAGAGTCCTCAGTTTTATTGCTTCTCTAGGGTCTATGGTTTGCAAACTAGCAATAGGGATTTAGTTTTTGGTTGTGCTTGGGGTTGGTTTGTTTTGTTTTAATCTATAAAAAGTCTAAAAGGGGTTCTTAAACCACATGTATGGCCTTCTCGTCATGCAGAGGGAGCAAGCTGGGCAGGGCACTCTGGGGCTGCCGGTGTGCTCAGGCCCCCAGCAGCCAGTCGTCTTCATCTACCTGATCTACCTAGTTTTTCCCCCCAGTGTCATCACAACCCTTTCTCTCATCCTATTTCCATCGATAGCAACTTTGCCACACACCTGTGCTTCATGCCTAGGAATCCAGCAGAACACAGGAACAAATGCAAAAGCCAAGAGAATGACGCGGCCGAGTTCTTCCAGATGAAAACCACTGTCTGTCACAAGCCCACCACAGCAGCCTAAGTAGAAAAACGTCCAGGAAGAAAGCTAGCATGCAGAGATCCAGCCTGGGTATCGAGCATCTTTCTGAGGGAAAACTCCACCTACTCTGATGCAACTTTGGGGGTTTTTTTTGGTGCAAATGATATTATGCACAGGGAGTAGAAAAGAGCCTTAGCGCTGGAAGAACAACAGCAAAAAAGTAAAATGGGTCTTTATTTAGTCAAAATATTTTTATTTGGCTGTATTTAACATAAGGTTTGCCTTCTTCCTTTCTGCTTCCCTCCCTCCCCCTCCAATGTTTGCTCTTTTTTCTGATTTCTCATGTTTCCATTCTTTCAGTACCATATATTAACACCTTGCATCTCTTCAGCATTTTCCAATTAAGGCGCTCAAAGCATTTACAGACCTGAGGTAACTAATGCTCACAATTGTTAGCAGTAGGAAAGTAAAATTTATCTGCATCTGCAGAGAGAAGTTGAGATCAACTTTTTTATTTATTTTATTTTCAGTTTCCAGCTTGTACTATCCTTGGCTCGATGAACAGATGTGTCCCGGCAGTTGTGTTTCATACTTTTGAAAGAAAGACTGAGTTTGAGCACTCAAAAATCTAAAGCTATTTATGAAAACTCTTCTTTAGTGACTTGAAGGCCACACGGTAAGTGAGCAGCAGAATCCAAAACTGGGAATGAGGCATAACATCCAGTTATGTGCTATTCTGTAAGACATAACCCTTTGTAACTTACCTTTTGACTTTAAAACCACAATCCATTCCTTTCTCCTGACACATTATCCTCTGCTGACCATTTCCAGTAGGCTTCTGCATCAGTAATTACATTCTGCATTTTACTACCAAGTTTTACATGAGGGTCTCTACCATCATCAGTTGTGTAGAGTGTACAGTGCCTTTGGGTGACTGTGATGAGCCTTAATGGAAGAGGAAAACAAACAAAACCAACCCAAACCCAATAACCTAACAAGCAATGGGTGTGGCTTTTGAGTATTTAAAGCAAACTTCAGAGTTTATGGAAAAAATCTATTATGTGATTGTTTTAAGGAAAACACCCCATCCCCAAGCCTGGCTCAAACAGAAGACTAAATATTAACTTGACATGAACACCTTCTTATCAGTAGTGCATCTGCATAGAGATTCTTCATAAAAACCTGCAAATTCAGAATTATAACTTGCAAACAGAAGTACTATGACTGTTCAAGCAAACAACAACTTTAAAGTACGCATTCAGTTCATGTAAATCGTATCTTCTCATTAGCTCCATCAGAAGATACTGGCATGAAACACAGATGAAATTTTTTCTCAGTTAGGTTAACACTGAAAATTCAAACAGACAAACACAATGCAAGTATTTTAACAGAAACAATATAACATTTCACTGGATTTGAAAAGATCTAAATGAGAAATCTTGGTTATTTCAATGAATTGCTAGGCCCTACATTTAAAATGATGCATTTACAGAACTGTTCAGATGAATTAGGCTTCTTCTCTAACACTAAATACTAGAACTCCAAAAGATTGTGCAAGTATTAAAAAATATCAACATTTTAAATGTTAACATTACAGTTTTAAATAGCCTTGCAAGTGCAATGTTATAAATATAAAAAAAACCACCTCAGAGCTACAATTTTATATAAGTTATAGGAGTAAACGAAAGTGCTTTTCAAGTCTTTATGTTTGTTTCCAGTTGGATTCTTTCATGTAAGTCAGTGCTCAGATGGTACAATTTAAGTATCAGTATTTTTACAAAATTTGCTTGCATACATTTAACTGGATGGACTAAATGATTTGATTTGCAGAAATGTGTGATAAATATTAAAATACAGAGGATAATTTTTGATATGTAAATATGTCATATTACAGCATGTGAATATTATATATTATATTTTTTGTTATCTATTAAAATAAAATAGAAAGAGATCGCATCCTGATGTGTGTGTGCTAACCTGATAATGCCATGGGAGCCCTTGAGCCATACAGGAATTGGTAATTCCATTAAAATCCCAAATTATGATACGCTAAATAGAGACAAAAACATGCAATCAGAATAAGAATGAAGAATTTAGAAGATCTGATCTGTGTCCAAAGCCATGGAATCTAATTAAAACTTTCCAGCACTTTCATTTAGTCAGCCACAGCCCCTCTGGGGAACACAGCTACTGCCTGTCCCCACTGTACTGTCTCACCAGCGCACAGCAGAGCTCCCTTTCTGGCCAGTCGAGAAACATCACTCTTACAATGACACAAAGAAGATTGTATTCCCATTTGCCAGCCAGAGGAAGGGTGAGGTAAGTGGGGAGATACTTTTTATTAGACAAAACCAAAACAAAACAACTCTAAATGAATCGATGTATATTTAAAAAGTGCACTGAAAGTATTTCCTATTGAACCCTATCTCTCGCAAGTGCCAGATTTTCATCTTAAATGATATCCACTTTGAACACTGAACATATGTAAGCTGGTATTAGAGCATTTAGTTTGTCTTGCGGTTTGAAAAGCACGTAACACAAGGCAGCAAGAACACCCTTCATTAAAGATCCAGAAATGCCATAGTTTTATCATGAAGATGCAGCTGAGAAGTGACCCAGTTCCGGAGAAGCCCCTGCAGGCTGCCATTACAAGCTTTCTCCAACAAAGTGCTTTGTCATTTGCTAAAGACAGAAGTCAAACTGTTGCCCTACCTCACCGCAGTGCTGCACTGGCAATTTACAATTTTCTTTCCAGGTGCAGTTGGACTTCAATAAATTACAGCTCTTCAGAGTTAGGCAATTCTTTGTAACAAAAGCAGAGTTTTATGTTCCATCAAGAGTGGCCACTGTTTAGACTTGTCTCTTCATGCAGACCTGACAACGGCTGATGATATTTTCTAGTTCTCCTGCTTTCAAAGTCTGTGGCAGAGGTCTCCTGAAAGAAAGAAAAACAGCATTTACATTTTTCTTTAAAAAACCCAGGGGTTTTGACAACACCACTGAAAGCCTTGGCTCACCTAAGGCATCTTTGCACTACGGGATGACCCTCAGCCTAACAAAGGGGGACGTCTAAACTGAGGGGAATTACTAGGGGAGGCCCCACATAGTTGTGGGGGGCAGTTGCCTCCTCAGGCACTAGCAGCACAGATGCAGGGAAGTACAGTTTACCTGAACATTCTTCTTGGATTTAATGATGCCAACCAGAAGCTGTAGGAATTTGTGTAGTAGTTGCACGTCCCTCTACCATGGCACTCTATGAATGGGATGGCTCGAAATTCTTCCAGACAAGATCCAGGAGACGCCAATGCTTGGCCAGAAGCTTCTGAGCCGGCACTTGTATACTGTAACCACCAATACATTTTTTTATGAGAACTTGTCCATCAGCTTTTAGAAAACTGCAGGCAGAAACAAAATACCTCTTTCTAAAACATACCACGTGGTCTCTGGTACATTTCAGACAAAACAAAATGAACACAGATTAGTTGTATCAAGCTTGTAATGAAGCACAGAAGTGTTACGAAAAGTCAAGGACAGTTGGCATTTCTTAGGTCCCTGCAAAGCACCTTCTGCTCCATGGAAAGTTATGAAGCTGTAACCGGTACAAAGACTAGAAAGCAGCTGGCTTCCATCCAGCTGGGGACCAGAGTAACTGAATTACAAATAGGCTAAATCTCCTATTTTGTGTGTGTTCCTGGTTTTTGTTGTGTTGGCTGCTTTTCCAAACACAGAAAGCAAAGGTATTTTCCTTCTCTGATGTTGGTAGATACTTGTAAAAATAGCTCTAAAATAATTTATGACAGTAGCAAATTGGCTAGAAAATAACATTTAAATTCAGTGATGTTAGCAAATTATTTTAACCAGATGCTGAAAAAAAAATTCTCTCGTTCTTTTCCAAGATTATTATTACTTAGGGCCAAATCCCAGGATAGACAAGTTTCATGCTAGACCTAAGAGGACTTTACATCATGNCAAAACCCAAAACCCAAACCAAAAGAGAGATCTTTAAGTCTGTCTTTTGCTTTCATTTGCTGGCATCCCCGTGAGATCCCACAGGCACGGATAACAAAGATGAAGTGCTACCTCCCCTTATATAGATATAGCCTTATTTCCATAATCAGTTCTCAATTTGCAGTCACATTAATGAGCTTTCTTCACTCATATCTCATTATGACATCAAAATTGCCAAGGCAATCTTTTGTAGAGTGTATAGTGCATTTGTTTTGATTTTAGTTTTCTGATGAGTGCAGTCCAAGTTCCAGTTCATAAAAGAACCACCTGGCATGGAAGTGGGTCAGTTATTTGTGTGTATTTGTGTCCAGGACTACTCCCCAAACCTGTTCCCTAGATCTTAACATGACACATGAAAATGAGAGCGTGCAGTTATTTTTGTCAGACTAAAATCCTATGGTTCTCCTTTCGTCTTTTCCCCTTTTCCTCCTGCTGCCTATTTTTGAGGGCAGATCAGAATAGTTGTTCCTACACTTCTGGCATTGAATAAGAGTCAACAGAATTATTGTCTACCTGGCAAAGGAAAGAAATAATTTAACAATTAGTAAGAAATAAGTAAGCTATGAGCAGACGAAAACACCAACAAAAGTGAGAAGACATAAAATTAATTACTCGAGCCTTTAGATCCTTACCATGACAAAAGAAAAGCCCTTCCAGAGAGATACCCAGCCTTCTGGACATGCAGGAACTGCTGTTGTTTGGCTGTGAACTGCTATTACCATTGCAGCTCCTTCACAGACAACACACCTGTAAGAAGAAACTGCATTCAGTGCAGGTATGAGGAAAAATGTGAAGGTATCTTCTAGGATAGCTACTATCTAAGGGCAGGATAGCTGTCTGTCTGAGTTGTAATGTAAATGTTACAACTCACACAGGTTTTCTCTGTTTAATGAGGAGATAAGTAAAAGGAAGGTAACCCAAACAACTTGCTTTGCAATCTCTGCTAGTAACACCAGAGAAAAATTGGTGCAAGACAGTAATTAGTTCCAGAACATTTGAGCTTCCTTATTTTACCTTTACTGAAGTAACAAGCTAAAAATTTACATTCTTAATGCACTAACCACTTCATATTGTTATGGTTTATATCAAAGTTCTATACCTTTATTTGCTGAGATTAGCAAAAGTAATTTTATTTCCTTAATGAAGAAACTATAAAGCTGATCTACTAGATTGCAACAACTGAGTAGGGCAGGCTAGAAGACAGAGCGCAAAGCTTGCCTTCCCATCTTTGCTTTTGCTTCTCTTGGACTTGCATGCTTTTAGAGCTTTTCCTCTTAAGGTGCTCTTCATCCTTCTCAGCTGTTCTAAAGCAACTAGAAGGGGCAACATTTGCACAAGGGTGCTTCACAGCAGTGAACCTTCAGCCCCGATTTACAATGTTCTTTAACTGTATCACACATAATTGAAAGCAGAACTTGATTTCTACTGTATTCCAAATAACGAAGCTGTTTTTATTTCATTTTAGTCTGCCTCCAATATATAGAACAACAGTTTTTAAACAAAATATCACTGGAATCAGTAGGATTGTGTTCTCATGTCAGCTTTGCAGATTAAGCCCTGTGGTGGGACCCTAGCTTTAATTCAACTTTTCTTAGTGTATCACTGAATAGCTGACATATTCAGGTGAGTAATTAAAAAAAACCAATCAGATGGTTAAAAACAGCACTTGTACTGGCTGAGATGAGCAAGTCTTTGCCTAAGATTTGCAGTTTAAAACATTTTAGGATGCCTTTCTGGTTCCAGGGCCGAAGAGCTAAAATTCTTATACTCTTACCTGCTTATATGAGGCTCTAGTGCCCTGCCAGAAATTGGTGCCATATCTACTGGCATTACTGTCGCAGTTGACAGCCAATATGAATAGTCATTGCGAGAAGCAAAACTACAAACATCATTGGTGTTACAGAACAAGAATGGCATGGTGGTAAATCTCTGCAGGCAGCTGCCAGCTGTTCCTAAAAGGCAGAAGAGGAGAGGTTTGTGATAGGTTATATTTAGTGCAGCAAACAGAAGAGAGACACAATGGCATCCAGCCTACTATAGTAAGAATTAAAACAGTTGGTAACTAAAGAGAGAAGTGTCTACAGTGGAATTATCCAAAGGCAAAATGCTTATGGTATATATAAAAATAGGTATATATAAAAAAAAGGGCTAAGAACAAAATCTGTTAAAATAACAGTACCTTCTTAAATGGCATTGGCCCTTTTCAGAGTGGTAGGGATTCAGCTGCTTAAACAAAAGCTTCTGATGCCATTTTTGGCACCCTAAAGCACCCTGTTTAGTCTCCAAAAAAAGCAAGACTCTCTCTCACATCCTGTGTTACTGTGATCAATCCTGTTCAGAAGTTGTGAACATTTATACTAGACATCTATCCATAAGTAACTGAATTCCTCCCCAAAAATGTCTAAGGATAGCAAAAAGGGAATATGGGAGTGCAGAAAAGAAAGGTGTCTTTCAAAGCCACGATTCCTGAACTGACTCAGAGCAGCGGACCACGCTGGAGACTGATGGTTCAAACCAGTGCTCATCTTGGACATTTACTGTCAGTTTGGTTTCACGACAACTTAGCATTACTGGACTATAAAGAAAATTATTCAAAAGTGTTTTACCAATACAGTACCAAGATCTTGTCCATGCGCTCGTTCATTTCCTTGTACAAAAAGCAGTGAATAGCCAACATAGATCTGTGACGTCCCATGGGGGCATGAAGGAATCTTTGTTGATTGACTATGCCGGGTAAAGATAAAACCTCTTCTTGTTGGACCAGCAATGATAGAACCTGGTGATCCAGGTAACCCCTGTAGACCTGGAAAGCCAATCAGTCCAGGTTCTCCTGTGGAGAGGAAAGAAATACGACTGCAAATATTATAATTTTGTTTGAATTTTTATTTCGTTTAAATTAGTGGAACCACTTGAAGACTAACAGAAAAAAAAAAAATCAATAAGAAGACCAACTTGAAAATTAGTAGCGTTTGTTGTTAGATGTATTAACTCCTTCAGACCTAGCACAGGTACCTTTATATTGCACAGTTTCATGGAATAGTGAGGTATTTTGAAGAACCACAGCCATTTTTACAAAAAAAAAAATTGTAAAGTAAAAACATTTCATGATGACTAAATAAAAATATTTAATTCTATTTTGATGTCATAAACAGGCACACTCATACCTAGGGATTTCAAGTGGATAAATAAATGTTATTAGTAACAGAGGAGCACCATCAAGGTTATTATTTCAATTGTGAATGTGCATCTGTTAAAAGCTAAGAATGTGTGTACATGTGTTAGGGCCTGTTACAGGCCCTAAAGGTACAATAAATGTTACAGAATCTCAATACATGCAAGAGGAAGGATTTAGAGAAACAGGAAGACAGTTTATCTGTAAATTCAGTAGCAGCAGTCACAGATGTCTGCTTTCCTCTACCTCTTTGTCCTGGAAATCCTCTGTCTCCTTTTGGACCAGGCAGTCCCGGTTGACCTGGATGACCAAAACTTCCTGGTAGACCTTTCAATCCTTTAGGTCCTGAATCATAATCAAGAAAAATCCAGGATCATGTAGCAGTAGTTATTCTAGATTTTAATAACTGTTAATGAAGTTAAAATCTTCACATAAATATAGCTGCATTAAAATAAAACCAGCATGAATTTAGTAAGTTTTGAGGCTGTCTGCAGTGTTACTGTCGCCATATTTCCCATCAGGAAGACTACAAGGAACTATTGAATGCATTGCAGAAAAATATTCTCATAATTAACAGAAATCAAAGCAAATTGCTTTTTCTTTTAGCACATGTCATACAACAGAAATATTTCAAAAATATAGTAACAGGCCACAATCATTGTGGTCACAGTCTGTAATTTTATAAATAACACATCTCCTTTTGAAACCAACTTTAAGCGTAAAAGGCCAATTCTTCAGTGTCTGCTTTGTTATGTTGGAGGCAACGGTCATTCCTGAGCGGGGCCTGCCTTCTGGCAAGCGTGTCCCCCTGAGGAGCTCCCTTCCTGGGATGGAAAGCGTTGGTATTGAGAAGGATGGCCAAATAACCATTACACATCCTACCACCATCCTATCTGCTCCTCACTTCCCCACCCCTTACAGCTGTGGCAGGCTCCACTTCCAATGCCAATGGAGAAGCGCCCAGCCTCTCTTTTCACACCCACAGACTACAACAGACAGAACCACTTCATAGCACATCTAGAATACTTGTATTACGTGTGGCAATTTCCCCCCCAAAATAACAAACTTCCTGAGCATGGTTCTGGTTGTATAAATAAGGTGAACGTTCTCATTGAAGTTTGCTTTCTTTATTCCATGATTTTCCTTAAGCCTATGTTGAGGGAGCATCTTCCTTGCTCAACTGACTGTGAGAGTGGGGGACGGATGGAATGGGACAGGTTATAAATATAAGGTTTTGAACACAGTACAAACAACTATTTTTAAATACAGAGAAGTATTTTTAAAGACATGTTGATTTTCTATGCAGAAGCGTGTTTTCCCACCAAACCAGAACATTTCAGTCAGCAACACATGCAAACAAGTACAGAGATAAAAATATAAACCACCTTGTAGTCCAGGAATCCCTTGAATTCCTTGATCACCTGGTGTTCCTGGGATTCCTGGCAGTCCAGGAGGACCCTTGCTTCCTGGGATGGAAAATACTCTCGCAGGGATTCCAGGTGGACCTAGTAGCAGAAATGTAATAAAGAACTATGGCTTTATATTAAAAGAAAGCAAACAAACTACAAAACAAACCAAATAAATCCACTGAAGTTTGCTGGTATTAGAATGAGAAGGGTCAGTTACCATGCTGGCCCTTCGGTCCCCTTGGCCCTTCTGCTCCTTGTGGTCCAGGGGGTCCTTGATTACCCTTTTCTCCTAAAAAAGGAAGATTTAAGATACGTCTGTCTGGTTTAAAATGTCAAATCAACTGTCCAAGTTTTTGAGGCTTATTTAAGAGTCCTGCATGATGCATGCAACCTTCCCAGAAAGCAACATGGCCTACAGACTCATCTGAAATGCAAAAGTGGACTTCTACATCCCTGCTATTCCTGTATAATTTATAGGGCAAGTCCATTCATTCGGTTTACAAGAAGATGTTTCCATTCCTATCTTCATGTAATGGCTGGTCCCATAAACCTACCCTAAAACCTCAACCTACATCTTTTTATCTTACGTGTTTCTGTCAGTGAGTTTGCAGGTCAATTGATGCTGTTCAGTGAGGCTGTGCAGCTCAGCTCCCTTTAAGCCCTACTGTCAGTTATGCTGATGGGTGTTAGGAGGGTTGTATAGTTTTTCAAGTGTTTAAAATGTAATAAGCAATTATTTTTTACTGCACAAAAANAAAAAAAAAAAAAAAAGGTTACATTCAGATTACTATCCACAGCTGTGCTGGAAATAAATGAAAAAAAAAAGTTGTTTATTATCAAGTCAGGAGATTTGACTAAGCCATGAAATAAGAGCTTTTTTCTTAAGAAATTATAATTACTATCTATATGGCGACTTTTCAAATTAGAAAAAAATACAAATGCACGATAGTTAACATGGAACACAAACCAGGTAATGACAATTTTGTGTGACTGTAAATTACGCAATTGAAAAATGAAAATACTGGCGTAATGAAGACCTACATTCAATTTAAATTACTATAAAAACATCTAAATTAAAAGGATTTTTAGCCACCTACTGATCCAACTAACCCTCAGGAATATGACATTAATGAAGCCAATACTTTTAACAGTGTCTCTGCTGATAAATTGGTAAATTAGATTATAATTGGGACTATTCTTACAGCAAACAGAGAACCTTCTTCTCTGTGTGTAATTGTTATATTATTATATATTAAAAACTCTTGAGTTCTATAGCTAAGAGCTTGTCAAAAAGTCACATTTTCTAGCAGTGGTGTGGCATTTCTAATTAGCAGATTCAGCCCCAAAGTCCTTACATGTTATTAGTCACTAAGGACAAGCTTGTTTTGAATTTGCCTGCAATGCAGCCCAGTGAAGTTTCAGCCCTTCCTCACTTAAACATCAGTTTGGAGATATCCATGGCATCTAACTCAAAGAAAATGCTCTCTTAGTAACACTTTCATTTATACCTGACCTAAATCCTGCCCTTGATGGAAACACCTCATGTCTCTAGGACCACACCTGGTACTATTTATTACACACATACCTATTGTAATGCAACTTGTAAGTGATTCTATTTGGCACATTAACATGTATGTAATAAATACATGAATACCTTTTACACCTGGGAATCCAAGAAAGCCAGGGTCTCCTCTAGCACCAGGATAACCTGATCGACCTTCAATTCCCTGCAAATCAGAGAATACCAATAATAAACAGGAAACAGCATCGGCATGCTATGAAGTACATTTTCTTTTTGTTCAGAATATTCAAAGCATTATGTTCACAGAATGTGCTACAACTAGAATTATCTACTCCATTTGTGAGCATACCAGAAATAGGCATATCAATGTTACTGTAATACGGAATGGCCAAGGAAATGACATGCCAGAAATAGTTTCTATTTGGTCCATGTAAGTCCATAAAAACTGCTTTTCATATCTGTTTTAGTATCTTTCCTCGATTAGAACATATTTTGTGGAGGATGTGGACATTTGTTTGGTTTGGTGCTTTTTTGGTTTTTTTGTTCTGTTTTTAATTTTCCTGGGTGTTATTTGCATGGTAAGAGCAAAATTAATAATGGAGTAAGAAACAAGCAGTATTCCTTTCACTGACTTTCGGACCAGGAGGACCAGTGTCGCCAGCTGGGCCTGTTGGCCCTGGTATGCCATCCGCCCCTCTAACGCCTTTGCTTCCTTTCAGGCTGGGTGTGGGAAGACCAGGAGGCCCTGGAAAACCAGGAGCACCTGTACAGAAACAACAGATTAAGTGAAAACTACTGCCAACAGCACTTCACATACATTACATAAAAAGCAGTACAACATTCAGCAACTCTGAATGGTACTCATATTTACCAGTTCAGTGGTTCCCAAGGAAACAGACATTTTTTTTAAAAAAATCAACTCATTTTTCCTAGCCTGCTCATTTAATCCGAGATCAGAGCTCAGTTCTTGCAGAACTCTATGTCACTAAAGTTTTTTTTTTAATATTCTCCAGTTGTGGTTATGACTGTAATCACACTCATGCTATCTCACTTCTTTAAAGGTGGATCTTAGCTACCCTACAGACCATCCGGGAAGAAAGCAAAATAATGCAATTGAGTAAACTGCAAAGCTTAGCATTATTTTAATTTATATCATACTGCATAGACTATATCATGGTGTTTGCAATGGTACCATTACATTAACTGGTAATGGAACTACCTGTTTACTTATGAAATTCTCGTGGGGGAAGACCCTTTTTAACCTTCAGTTCTAGAAAAGCTGAATTCTGTTTTCAGTTATCAGTATAATATAATTTCAGATAAATAAGGAGTTGTAACAACACACCTGGTCTTCCATCTGCACCAGCGATACCTCTATTCCCTTTTTGGCCAGTAATCGCCATGCCTGTTGCACCTTGAAATCCAGGTAACCCCACTAAACCAGGAGGTCCAATGGGTCCTTGATCACCCTGGTGACCTTTCATACCTGGTGGCCCAGGAAAACCAGGCAGTCCCATGTCCCCCTTGATTCCTGCAAAGTGCAAGTATTACATTTGGGGAGAGCTGTCAAGATGACAAGGTGATGTCACAACACTGAATATAGGCATTTACTACACCACAAGGTCAAATTCAGTCTTTGGTTTTAGTACCGAGAAGTCCCCAAAGCCACCTTGCTACTGTAAAGTAAAACAGCTGTGAGAAAACAGGACTAAGGTAATAGACACACCGTTCTTTTCTCTCTCTTTTTTAAAAAACAAAGGAAAACAAAATCAAAACAAAAAAACACAACACAAAACCAACCTTCCACTTCAGAGATTGCTTATACAAAGGAGCAAGGAGAAGAGGTTAGAAAGACCAGAGGTGGTCTGTTTTTTATGCAAAATTTATGCAAAATTTCTTTATGCATAAGTAGAAGAAAAGTTTCTATCAACATCAGAACTGGCTAATTCTTTTAAACTAAATTCCAGCTAAAAGCACCAATAAGAGTACAACAAATAAGAGACTATTCCAACAAAATATTGTTTTAAGGTTCATCTTAGAGTGTGTGATCTATATATGGAGGATATGAAGAGAGAATATTTTTTCTTTAAAGTAAAGGAAATCAACGGATTTATACCACTATTTATAAAATATTTTATAAAAACATAAAGCAAAACCTAAAAAAAAAAATGGGAAGAGTCTCCTCAGTCAACTCTTCATATATATAAAAGGCGGGATGAATAAAATGCAATCACTGTAGTTTTCTTACAGTATGCTTAATATTTAGCAGCACCATCTGTTTTCATTAGAACACACTCTGTTAATCAAATTGTGTATCAAAATAAAATTTCAAAAACTCTAGATTGCATATATCACCTTCACAAAACCATAGCCGTTAGCTTCTTTGCTCTCCTTTTACAGTAGTCTTAAACTTACAAGCAAGATCTCTTGACTTTTAATGTACAGCACCAAATCGCCGATCACAAGCACAGAATCACTCTTCATTTCCTCTGACGCTCTTAGTGCCATTTCAAGTGTCCAAAAGCAGGAGACAACTTGAAGATGAAGATAATAATTCTGGTATTTAAAAGTTAAGCTTTTGCTTTCTGAAAAGACAACTCACCTCTATGACCAGGAACACCTCGAGGGCCAGGGATTCCTCTCCCTGGTGCTCCTATAAAATATTAGCACACTCAAAGTCCTGAATAACTATTAGAAAACATCATAGTTGTCTAATATTTCATACATTTCTTCAAAATTCCTGAATCAAATATAGATTTTAGTTATATGTATTAATTAAATTTGTACATTTTTCTTTACGGTAGGAAATCTTATTGATCAACCACATTTGAGGTACTTTCTACAATAATAAGCTTTGTCTTTTTTCAGAGGGAAAAATGCAGAAGAACGTGCATCTAAGTTAGTACTAAGAAAAATGGAAGAAATGTAAATACTTAAAGAACTTACTAAATGCTATGAATGCCTTCTCAGTATCCTCTTTATACTAATATGCAAATAAACATTTTCACCGTAAAATATGAGAACACTTTCTGTCAGAGTTCAGCGGAGGACTAAATCAATCTGTGGACGCTGATGACATCAGGAGTAACATTTAAATGAAAGGTTTTACAATCCACGGGCCAGGTCATGGAAACCTTCACTAAGCATCTAAGTAGACTCTGTGAGTTCTTTTATCTTATTGCCATGTTAAAAGAGGAGACCCCTTTAAAAGGATTTTGGTTCTTTTAGTCTCTTTGAGATTAGACACCTAAGAACTGTTCACAGCAATACTTTGGCTCTTACTGACATTAACAATGTGGTGGTGTCCTGACAAACCACATGTACAATAGAGCACCGACATACGCATTTTGGATGTCGACAGCGCTTCCAACAATTACATAGAAAAGCCTGTCAATTATGTAAAAGTTGAAAACCTCCTAGTTATAAACTTATCTTTGGCTCCACAGAAACTCTTACTAATCCTTCCCAAATAATCCTTGTCAATGTAATTAGGGAAAAAAAACCCCCACAATTATAAAATAGAATGAAAGTATTTCACTGGTGTTACCTGGTTCTCCTTTTGCTCCTGAGGGACCAGGCATACCATCCTGACCTTGATTACCTCTTTCACCAACAAGTCCATGTTTTCCCGGGTCTCCAGCAGCACCTGTGAATTATAATAGACCTCAATATCATTTTAACTTCTGTTATTTTGCATTTCAAAGGGAGAAGATGTGAGTCCCCTTTATTAAAATTTAATTAGTTCAGCTGCTACGGAGATAGATGTAACTGTGTTGCTATATAAACATTTGTAAAGAGCAGCATATAGTTTTTATCAAGCTCACTGGACTGCAATGGATTTTATGCCCCCACTATTTTTCACAGGCAACAACTTCCCTGTCTTTCAAAGACACTTTAGTACCCTGCCTTTGATGTAACCCAAGCAGGTGGGAATCCATACAGGCAGTATTGTTTCTCTCCCTGGCTTTATTACAAATTGAAGGTTTTTCTAAACAGGGATTAGATTCTGATCTCTGTTAACTCTACCATTTTGTCAAGGCAAGTTCACCAAGTCTACAAAACCACAACATCATAATTTTGATGAAGATTTCTGAATATAAGAACATTTAATGCTCTTTTGGAGGAAGTAACTGGCACTCGCTTTAATAAAGTCTGCATTGCATTCTTCTCTGTTGATACATATTTACACACTCCCCTTTGAGTTGAATAGTTTGATCTTTTCTGTGATTTAACAAACAACTACAACTCTCTCCCTCCTTCCCCTCTTTCCACTCTAATTCATTTTCTTCTCCTCATCATCTAGCTACATCAGTTTCTTATTCTCACTTAGGAGGTAGAACAAGCCTTTCCTACATTTCAGTGTGTGCTTATAACATCTTGAGACCTCTGGATGAAAAAAAAAAAAAAAAAGGCAAAAAGCTTTACAACAGTCAAACAAAATTAAAACCTCTTGCCTCAGCTGAGCTGACAACATTAAAAACAGGCTGTTAAAGATCATAGCTGGGACTAGGGAAGGTAAACAAAGCCTTGAACAGCATAAACAGATACCGTGACTGCATCAGTTAAATTCGAAAAAGCTCAGAAGAACAAGAACATCAACTGCCTCATTACAGAGAAAGTAGAGCAGGGGGCAGTAGCAGTGATTTGGGAGAGATGGTATATACCATACCAGGAGGGCCTGCAATGCCTTGTTGTCCTGGGTGGCCCTGCTGTCCTTTAACACCGATATCTCCAGGAGGTCCAAGCTTCCCTATAATAAGAGCGAGGGAGAGGAGAAAAGGCATTATCACTAGATCCAGATTCAGTCTGAGAACTATGCTATAATTTCTGCTTTGAACAGCTGTAAAAGATCTGTGGCTGACGTAAGGAAGCCTGGCTGCTCTGACTACAAAAGGAGCTCTTTGGTTTACAGCAGCTGAATATTAACATGCCACCTCACAGACACCCTGTGTAGTTTATTGAGAAATTATATTCTTCTAGAAGCATGTCAACATCTCACCACCCCTCCAAACCAAAACATACCTGGGATTCCTGTACTTCCAGTTTCCCCTCTGATCCCATGTGGTCCTGGTACTCCTTTATGTCCTGGCTGACCTTGCAATCCTTTTTCTCCTTTGCTGCCCAAAGCACCTGGGGAGCCTGGATCTCCCTGAGAGATAGCGGTTGCACAAAGAGGTAAAGAATCTCATTACATTAAATACATTTACCTTCCATATTTGAACAACAGAAAAATCCTATGTAATTTTAAAGGTTAAGTAAGTGTAATCATGGTTCATTATGATTTTCAGATCAGAAGTAGACTAATATGAAATCTTCTCATAATAGCCCCATATCCTTTAGATATAGCTAAGAAAAAACATCCTTTTTTAATCTATACAAACCAATTTAAGTCATTAGGTGTTTTAACCAGCACATAGACTTCCCTTCAATTCCATTCTAACAGCTCCTCTTTTGACCCAGACATACATTCCCTACATAATATACAGCTATACAAAATACCGAAATGAATATTTTTCCTTAAATTTCTACTGACTTTCACAACAGTAATCTCATTGTGGCTACCCAGCTAACACAGAAAATAAATAGGTAATTTAGACACAATACAGGAGTTACAGTACAGTTTGCAGCCTCAACTATGTATTTCAGATAATCTCATATGTAAAAAGACTCCCAGTTGTTCAACAACCAGAATATGGGGAGTAAAATTCTAACCAGTTGACCTAATTTAAAAGATACTGTTTTTTTCTTAGCAATATATATACTGAACATAACATATACCAACTGCAATATATATTGCTAAGAAAAAAGCCAATTGATCTAGTGTAATGATATTACTAGACTGTCAAAAAACAACAGCACAGTTTTAGATTAAAAGGCTTTTGCGCTTGCTAAGATTTTATTTTCCTGTACTTTTTAATGTGCAAGTATTCCTACTGCTGACTTTTTAAGTGCAAGTCCTTGTTCTTAATGGATCAGCAACTTTTAGAGAAGAAAGTTGTTTCCAGGACGTTCCATCTTTACAAATCAGACATTCTTGCATCAAGACAAAAATGGAGTACGATGGACTAAAAAAGTCCTTCTGACTCGACAGAATTTTCATATTTCTTATCACTTACAAATCATCTACTTCTATGAACTCTGCAGCTCTTGCTTGCGTGTTGTTCTGTTTCTATAGTCAAAGACTCTGCTCATTGCTTACTTATGACAATGTTGCCATTGCCTTTATACCTTTGGACCAGGTTCTCCTGGAGGCCCAGCAGATGGGTACCCAGGATCTCCTTTGTCACCTGGAAAGCCACCGTAGCCCAGTGGACCAGGGTCACCCGGTGGTCCTGGAAAGCCTGGAGATCCTTTCTGTCCTTTTGGACCTGGAAAAAATAAAAATACTGATACCATTCTTAAAGGGCTCATAATTGCATACCACACCTCATGTTTTGTGATCTATAGTTCATATATTCAGATACTCATTCTTCGTTAAAGTAATTTACACAGCCAGGTGATTTGCATTCTAAACACATTCAAAAGAGATTCTTACATGCAAAAACGTATCATTTAAAGAAGTTATATTTCATTTAAATAGAGGGCAAAGTGCATTCTGCAAGTCAAGTAAATGCTGGGGTGGTGAGAAGTCTAAAGGTACTACAAAGAATAAATCCCAGTGTAAGTGTTGTGCAGTGGGCTTACAGAAACTGCTCAGGTCTGTGCAAATGCTTCTATACAGCTCTATGAATTTGTAATATGGCTTGACAGAAAATAACCTGGAATTCCCATGTCCCCTTTGTTTCCTGGTGCACCTGGGAATCCTTGTCCTCCAGGAATCCCTGGAAGACCCATCAATCCTTTGACACCTGCAAGATGAAGAAATAGATGTAATCTTCATGTTTGCTTTAGACACTGGCTGGCTGGTAGAGCTGTCGTGAACACAATCCTCTACTGCACACCTTGTCATGGCACCTTATTATTTTATAGATGATATGTAGACTCTGCCCCCAGTCACAGATTAATTTGTCATTATTGTTGTCAGAAAGTCAAGGAAATAACAAGCATCTCATGTATCAACATTAAAATTAAGCTTTGTGACCACAGCACTTGCAGGCAGCAACTGAAATATACTTTTGTAAATTTTGAGCAAGATCATGATTTTGTATTTACACACTGGACTCTCTTCTCACTGTTGTTCCCCCCACCCCTCCAAGGTCAGTCTGGTTTCTGAGCATGTTGCAATCACATTACTACTTATTAAGCATTTCTCATGACTGGTATACTCAAGAGCTTTTTCTTACATGGCTTAGGCACTTTCCCCCCCACACCTACTCATTAGCATTCAGTTTAATGACTACAAGATCTCGTTGCATCTAGACTGCCCAGATGTCTAAATTCCAGCGTCCTAGCAATACCTGAATATTTAGGCAGGTGAGGTTTTATTTTGTTCCATAAAAAGTTAGGGAGTAGTGGAACATTTGCAGTTTTTCCTGTGATGGCTGCACTGCCATGACTACAAA
This sequence comes from Nycticryphes semicollaris, assembly GCA_013400055.1. Lineage (NCBI taxonomy): Eukaryota > Metazoa > Chordata > Aves > Charadriiformes > Rostratulidae > Nycticryphes > Nycticryphes semicollaris. Next base: position 252,327 of record VXBJ01002188.1, on the reverse strand, counting down.
GGATATTGACAGAATATAGCAGTGATGCTATAATGACATACAGCATGGATAAATGCCATCATGAGAAGAGACATTTTGATTACAATTTTAAAATTATTTCTAATTGCCACCATTTTTATGTATCTATTAGTGTCATATGGTGCTCTAGAAAGAAATTATCTCAAAGAATCAAAAAAACAGAATACAGAGAGGCAAAGATATTTTATTAGCTTTAATTTGAAAAAGCAGATGCATTGTCTTACTTAAGGGTCGAGTTGTATCATTATCTATGTGGTTATGGTAATGGCAGAGCAAAACTTTGTAAAATAGCTTAGGTAGGTTTCTAACTTATGCAGATTCTTTGTAAGCCTGTTTTTCAACTGAACACCTGTTAACTTTCAAAATATAAGCCAAACATGCAGGCCTTGAAAAAGAAAATAATATCAGTCTGAAATAAAAAAAGCTTCTGAAAAATTTCTGTACACAGTTGTAATGTTCATGTTTTAGAGTTCTTATTTTTTAAATAACACTGGGAATTCAAACTTCTTTTCACTTCTATAAATACCAATTTTTGTTCATTGGCCTCATCAGCTTTTAGGTTTTAAAGTTATTCAGGATTTAAAAACCTATTTTAAACTTAACCTATTTTCTGTTTATCACCCCAAACAGCGGCCTATTATTTGGAAACAGAGGAATCATTTGGCAGTAGCTGCTATGATTTTCAAACAGCAGTTTTTAAATTACTCAGCTTCAGAATTCTCAGGAAAGTTTCAGAGTTAATACAGAGAATGTACTGCTGCTGCTGGAGCTGAGTTTATGTACCAGCACTGAGGTAATGTTATCTCTACTTCCCATGTGCTACAGTAGTTTTCAATATACATATTTCATACCTGGTGCACCAGGTATTCCTTCAGACCCATCAAGACCTGGGGGGCCTTGCACACCAGCATCTCCTTTTTCTCCTCTTAGACCCACTCTTCCTTGAACTCCTAAAACAAAGTTTCATTTTAAAACAATATTATGAAACTAAGAGAAACTAAGGTATTTTTAAAGTTTTATAACTCAAAGCTAATGAAGCAGAAGCAGAGCATAGGATTTTCACTCTGTGAAGACACATAAGCAAAACATAAGATCAGAGTATGTCTCGTATGGAGACAAAGGGAGTTTATGAAAGCTTCCGTAGGAAAATGCCTACACGAAAAGCGAGTGTCAGTTATGCCTGTGGAGCTCATAGAGAGAGAGTCTATATTAATATTGGAAACAAAGGAATTCTTTTGACAGTCAAGTATTTCTGAACAGACTCAATTTCTTTGCAATCCAGCATTTAGTTGGTAAATACACCCGTTTCTGTGGTCACAGCTACTAACTGGATAAAAACAAGAATGTATAGCATATATGTATATAAGCCTCCTAGTACTACTGACATATTATTACTGGTTTAACATTACAGTAAGAGGATTTTTTAAGGAACATGGACTTATTAAAATGTAAATAAATATTCAGTGTAATATCCAACTATCCCATAAATAAAAAGGCAGTTACAGAGTTCAGCAATAATTATTTCAAAGCCATGAGAACACTCTCAATAGTAAAGCCCGTTTTCTTGCTTGCTTTTGAGTCCACTGGAACTGCAACATAGATGGCAACCCTACCTAGTTCTGAATGACAGAACAATGAATGTGTACCTTTCAAGCCTCGTTCTCCTTTATTCCCAATACCAACCAAGGTCTCGGATGGTCCAGGAAAACCTTTATCACCTGGTTCACCTTTCGCTCCAAGAAACCCTTTTCTTCCCTTTAGTCCTGGGACGCCAGGAGAACCTGCAAGAAAATATAGTGACGTTTTCTGAAGAAACCTGACAAGACAACAGCATAAAGGAAGTAATGAAACTCCTGTCTTCAAGGACAACTATGTATATAAATAAACATTCCAAATCAACAACCTAAACTACCTTCTGAATTACTCCAATCATCAATAAAACATCTATGAGCACAGATTATGGCAAGAGATGGTAACTATTTCTTATACTGAATATATGTATAATCTGTTGAATAGATATAATAATGATATTTGGAACAGGAATGAGATGGAAAAAATAAAGCAAAAGACCTCTCTGCTCTTTACTTAGGCAATTGTCAACCACTTTTACAAATACCAATGATATAGAAAAGCTGGCAATTCAAAATTGTTTAAAAAAAAATAAAAATAATATTCTCATTCAGTCTTTAGGCTGCATATATACAGAAGTCTTTACCAAGACTGAAAGAAATTATGGTACGACACACATACTCAGTATGGATTACAAGACTACTTCAGCATGGAACTTTCTATATTTTAAGTCATAATGAAGGCAGAATCTATGGCCACTTGCCTCTGATACTCGGGTCGCCTGGTCTTCCAATCGTGCCAGGGGGTCCAGGAATTCCTAACAGGCCCATTATACCTGGCTCTCCCCTTGAGCCTGTGGAAATGAAGCAATAGGTGCATATTTGTTAGCACTTGATCAGTGAAACAGAACATTACTTCAGAAAACTATACACATACCTGTCATTTAAGTGTTAAATTGCTTATTTAATTTTTTCTCCATTTTTATAACATACTGCCTAATCCAGTTTTAGTCTATAATGACACAAACAGCCCTTACACACACAGTAACCCCCAAGCTATCTACATCAGTAGCTGCAAGAGCCTCTATCAATGAATGAAGTAACTGCCAGTGAGGGTAATGTATCTGGGATATCTGCACAGAGATGGGGAACCTGTCATGGGATGTATGGGAAAGACATTCCTTTCTGTCTCAGGGGCTGAAGGGTAGCTGGGACACAACTCCCCTAAAATGACATCAGAAATCTAGGTTTGCATAACTGAGTCAAGTACTACATGTTTATCATTAGTTTTATAGGTTTTATACGTTAGAAAGGTATGTACCATCTCCTTCCCACAGAATAATGAAGGATTCAACAGCAATGAAAAACCTTTGTTAGAAATAAGAAGCATTACAAAATAGATTTTTATTTTTATTCTACAAATCAAATTTGAATACATTTCTGAGAAAAAAAAAAAAACCACAATACAGGGATTACCTACCTTACTGAAAGTTAGCTCTGGTTAATGCGACAGTTTGATCTGACTCAACTCTGTCAAACTCAAGATCTGAACTTGCTTTTGAGGAAAAAGACAATAGTGTTGACAAGCTACCTGTTTGAAAAGGGGTGCTGAGTAAGAACTAAACACTTTACACTTCCATTATGCTGGGGAGTTGCTTTAAATGTTAACTATTTCATGTCCTACTACAAGGACATTACTGTACAAAAAACAATGTAAGGCAGCCCTCTGTTCTCAGAAGACTGTAATAGAAAATTCTGTACTGTGTCATGACAGCTTCAAGATACGCTTGTCATTTAGGGAATGACAATTTATTTGTTTTCCATATAGCTAGATCTCAGTGATATATGAAAGCTATTGATGGATAAGTATTTCAACACCTTCTGTTTGGAAAAGCATGACCGACACCTTTTTGTGGAGACTGACTTAATTTCTGCATCAATCAACACAAGTATTTGGGGAATCCTTACCTGGCACCCCAGAGATCCCTGGCCTTCCAGACTGTCCTTTAAGACCAGGTAATCCTGTATTTCCCTGAAGACCTATTAATCCGGGTTCCCCAGGCTTTCCATAGATTCCAGGGATACTCAGGCCAGGAGGACCAAGTTTTCCTTTTGAACCTTGTGAACCTCTTCCTCCTACAAAAGATGCACGACAGTAGTACAGTCATACTGTACTACAGTATAGTAGTATAGTACATCTGTCTGAAAAATAAACCTTCACCTCTATCTTGCCATCACAAGCACAAAACTCCTCCTGTTTGAGGCAGAGATTAGATCTGTAAGACCATAAAGATGTTCGGGGAATCTTTAGAGTTATGGGTTGGTTGGTTTCTTGTTTTTTTAAAAAGGGGACGAAAAAGAAGGCAAGAGTAGACAATTCTGTTCTTAGAAAAAGAAGAAAAATCCAAAAATGAAACCCCTGCCAAGTCTGCATTCATCATCTTAAAAAAAAACAAAATAATGATAATAAAATCTTTTTGAGGTCATATACATGAGGACTGTGTTGGGTATTTGAGTGTGGTTGTTTTGGACTGAGAATTATACACAGTATATGCAGGTACTTTTGAGACCCTAAACTGTTTTTTATCTAGCTGAGCCCTTCCTCTGTTTTGTTTCTTTATCAATCACATTGCACCAAGGGATCTAAGTTTAGCCCCACATAAGAGAGATGACGGAAATGATTACTCTTTATATTATACACTGGAATCTGAATTGTAATCCATCTTAATCAGTGCATGTGTTTCCTCGCATCCACAGAAAGTGCATCTTTTAAATAGGCTCATATTTTCTTGCACACTGTCCTATAACCAATATCCCAAAACCACTTCAGCTCCCTCAGGACATTGGAAGGCAGAAACAAAACCCATCCAAATAGCTCATTTGATTCAGAATGACCTACCTGGTGGGCCTGTAGCTCCCTGGACACCTGGCAAACCTGGCAGGCCAATAAGACATTCAGCAGGTTTCCCTGGAAAACCTGGTTCTCCAGGAACTCCAGGTGGGCCACGGTCTCCTAAAAGAAATGAGACTGGATTCAAAATTATTTAAGTAGAAGTTCCAGGTGTTGTGTCAGCGTTGTTTGACTTAACTTCCCTTTCCTTAAAATAACCAGCTGTGTTTCCTTGAACTTGTTTGACAACAGTACCTCTTAGGCCATCATCACCATCATGTCCAGCACTCCCTGGTAGACCTGGAAGTCCTGGAAATCCAGTTTCACCTTTTGAGCCAGGAATGCCATGACCTCCTGGTGAACCCAGTCTACCTGGCTCTCCAGGAATAACCATGCCTGGGTCACCCTGCAACACAGACAGAAATGTAAACAGTCCACTAGGTTTCGCAAATTTGCCAAAATATTTTCTCCACTGTGTGATCAATTAACTTCTTTTATTAGGGGGATCTTTGACAACGTCATTTTTAGTGGCTCCAATTCAGCAGACCAACTGGATGTTCCCTACTGACCAGCAGCAGGTTCCATACCAGAAGAGTAATTCATCTAGACAGCTTGTGAACTTTGTCTCCTAACTTTAAGAAATTGCTACTGAGCAATGCAAGACACACTTCCCTCCATTTGGACTTTACTGCATTGTGATGTTTGCCACAGCTGTGAAAACCTTTGGACCAGTATCTGAAAATTTGGTTAAGTTTGTGCAAATACAACTTTTCCTTTATTTTTATATTTTTATCAAAATATTTATTGAAACAATCAAGGTCAGCAACCAGATAAGTCTTGGAATACTCAAAGTCAGTTACTGAGTTTTATTAAATCATTCTTCTGAATGTTGTTTTCCATGAAGACTGCTTTTACCACAAATGTCCCAATCCTATTCCCCAAATGGAAAGTTTGAATTAGTTTTTTTTTTCAGCTGACTAAACTGCTGGTTGTTTTGAGTACCAGTAAATCAATACATTCATAAAGCAGGTCAGCAGAGTTAAGCTTACACACCAGTCACTGATGATATACTTGAACCACAAAGGCCACTTCATATCCAGCTGTTCTGTGGCATAAAACACACATTAAATAATAATGAAAAAAAAATCTACAGCCTTGAAACCCACACTGTCATGTCAAAAACACAAAAGAATGATGTATGAGTACACAAAAAAAGAAATGCCACTGTTTTCAAAATATGCCACCAGTGTATTAGCTTCTGTTCATCAACAGGAGTGGCTGCAGCATTACCTCCAACCTACTTGCTTTATGCTTCAATTCAACACAGCACTTGCTATAATTAAATGCAAACTTTCTTGTCACTGGCCTCCGTCAAGTACCTGCTTAATTGCAATTTCTGAATAGCCATCTTTTCAGAAGTTATGGCCTCAATTTTTTGCTGTAATCAATGCAATATCTTCCTTGTGCTCAGAAAACTGCAGTAGCAAAATATCCCAAACACTTGAAATTCTAAAATCCAGTACCTGAACTTAAAATTTTGGTTTGAGCTGCTTTTTAGACAAAGAATCTCATTTTATAGTGTGTGCATCACTGCTCCTATATTCCTTACACTGCTCAATTTATTTGCCCAGCATCACACTTAATGAATGGGACCTATGGAAAAGTCTGTGCAGTATTTCCAACCAAACCTTCTCTCCTGGTTGTCCTAGGTTTCCAGCTCGGCCTGGATCTCCGATCTTTCCTTCACACCCTGGTGACCCTCTGCCTCCCGCAAGCCCTTTATTTCCTGCAAAAGGAATTAAATGCCAGTACAGATATTACAGTGGGTATTCATATGGATGCAGTAATGACCCTTTGACTCTAAAATAGCTTACATGAGCTGAAGACAGTATCTTAATTTCAGAGCTGGTGTGTGACACATTGCATCTTATTCCTTACATATTTACTCAATGTTTACTGGAACACTGCTTGGTTACTGTCTTCAAATCAGGTATTTCACATAGGATATTTTGTTTTTCATAAAGTGAAACTATTCAGATGTCAGTTCCCTATTGTTTTCTTTAATAAGCAGCTTGGTAGTAGTTTTAGTATCAGAACTTACTTTGTCCTTCCCCCATCCGCACACCCCAGCCCTGACAAGATTATAAACATTTGGCATTTGTTAATATTTCCAGTGTCCAAAGGGGAGTGCGACTTTGCATGAAGAATGGTCAAATTCACAGCATTAAAATGCTTTGTGTTACCTGCAGATTAAAGCAGATGTCGCATTATACCTAACTAAAATTGATTAAAAATTAAGTACTGAAGCTTAAACAGCGCTGACTCTGTAACACATATCCAGGTAAAGAGAATCCATCAGAAGCAAGTATGGCACTCAGTGAGACTGCACCTGTTTGGGCAGTACTCCAGGAAGCATCAATGTCTTTTAAAACATTTTCCTACCTCTAGCTTTGATAAGTGATTCTTTGAAATCCTTCAAAATTTTTCTTTGGGGGGGTTGCTTTTTTTAAAGATCAAAAAGTGTACTTTACCTTTTGGACCTGGATTTCCAGGAAACCCAAGCCCTGGAAAGCCTGTATCACCTGTTGGCCCTGGATGTCCTGAATCACCTTGCTGACCTCTTGCTCCAACTCTACCTGTATGAAGAAAATAAGCAAACCAGGATGTACCTTACCACATAAAATCAACTTATAAGATTAGGTGTTATATAGTTAATCATTATCAATTAGGACACCACTGTAGATTTATTGGAACTTAGACACTGTTTCACCTCTGCAGCAGATTTTCACAGCTAAAATGCTAAATTGTGTTCACTCTGTCAAAGCAGGCATGAGTCTGTTGGTTAAGTTTTTATGCAATCTACCTAAATCCCAGACTTCTAGGAATATCTACATTCAGAAACAGACACCACTGTAGATTTATTGGAACTTAGACACTGTTTCACCTCTGCAGCAGATTTTCACAGCTAAAATGCTAAATTGTGTTCACTCTGTCAAAGCAGGCATGAGTCTGTTGGTTAAGTTTTTATGCAATCTACCTAAATCCCAGACTTCTAGGAATATCTACATTCAGAAACAGACACCACTGTAGATTTATTGGAACTTAGACACTGTTTCACCTCTGCAGCAGATTTTCACAGCTAAAATGCTAAATTGTGTTCACTCTGTCAAAGCAGGCATGAGTCTGTTGGTTAAGTTTTTATGCAATCTACCTAAATTCCAGACTTCTGGGAATATCTATGTGCAGAAACAAATCTTTCACTTGTTGAGAAGATACAAACACATACTATAGGTTGAGTCTTGTAACAGAAGCAACTATAAGAACAGAAGCTACCATAAAGCTGCCAAGAATTTTCTTATGCTATTCAGGGCCGCTTTAAAGACTATTGTTCTACAAAACCAAAGCAAAGATGCCTTATGGGTAGCCTGAATATCACTTAATGTCCTTCAGTGCATTCAAAAATTCTGCAAAAATTTAAAACACTAGCAAGCAAAAAAATCCTACCTAGAACACAAGCCCAAAACCCAGTCCGAAAAAGGAAACTCACATCCTTACAATCCAACAGCAATGGTTAGCAACACCACATTAAAAAGGAACCAGGGAAAAAAAAATACAGCTACTTTTTTGACTGTGCCCCTGCAAAGGCTGAGAAGGGCCAAGGGCTTCAGGAAGATTAAGAATGCTTTAACCTAGTTTTGTTTCTTTTGTTTTGAAGGATACAGCAGTCCCAGTGTAATTTTGGATATGCTTTTGTCAAAATCATGCCAGAGGTATTTTTCTAGATATACAAGCTTAAGCACCAGATATTTCCAGTTCTTGGAGGAACCGAGCCATAACATAGGACTGCTTGGAATCTCTGTCATAGTGCACACCATGGCCCTGTGTGGGCCTTAGTTTTCTTGAAAGGGAATGTTACAGCTAATTCCATAGTTTCTGTACCACATAAATCCTTTTTGTAGTTATTTAAAAGTAAGCCAACAGTTTTATATGTCCAGAGCTGGGAGACAAATCCTAATCAGATTATCTCTCATCTTTATTGCATGTAGTGCAGATGTACTCACCAGGCAGTCCTGGGGCTCCAGGTAAACCGTCTGGTCCTTGAGGTCCTGGCAATGCAGGTAATGGAGTTATCCTACTGGTCTCTCCTTTCAGACCTTCAGCAAATACATAATCAAAGATTATACAGATTTATAGTTTGGAACTTGTAGTCTTGGGCACTAAAAATATTAGTGATCAATCTAGTTGGTTAAAAATGCAGTCGTTTGCACTTTCCACATTTCTGAAATTTCAACAGACTTTGAAAAGCCTTCAGTTACTTGCTTTATAAAGCAAAAGAATTTTATTGACACCAAATCCACCTGCAGCCTTCCTCTCAGCTCCCCAGCAGTCTAGTGGAGACCCAGAAAAGGAAGCACAAAGTCAGCAGGAAAATGATCTAATTGAGCAATGCTTAATCTGCATTTCCATTTTATAAAGATTTAATGGGCACTCTAAGAAACTTTGACTGCCACCCAACTTTGTGTTCTTCCAGGCTGTGCTGGCCTATAAATACATACACTGGTATATTTTCAGCACTTAAAAATTATTAAGTCCTCCATATCTTCAACTAATGACTTTGCTCATACTAATAATGATGACAGGATGGGTATTTAAAGCCTTTTTTTTTCCCCCCATGGTGAAGACAGTCAAGCACTGGAACAAGTTGCCCAGAGATGAGGTGCTGGGTTTGTCCTTGGAGATTTTCAAGGTCCAACTGGATAACGCCTTGAATAACTTGGTCAGAGCTTACAGCTGACCCTGCTCTGAGCAGGAGTTTGGTCTAAAGATCTCATAGGTTCCTTCCAACCTCTATTATCTTATGACCCTAAGACTTTTGCTATTAACTCCAGTGGGACCAAAGTGGAAACAATATTGTGGAAATCTCATTGCAAGACAAACTTCCTATGTTTCACAGATTGAAGTCAAAGACAACTTACCTCTGCAATTTCAATGAAATATTCTTTAAGATAGGTAAAACATGTTAAAATGGGAATGTACAAACCAGCTTCTCCAGGTAATCCAGGTGGACCAGGTATTCCTTTAGAGCCTTTGACGCCCCTTATTCCTTGTGGTCCATATCCTGGAAGTCCAGGAAGCCCCATCTCTCCAGGAAGACCAACACTGCCAGGCAATCCAGATAGTCCTCTATCTCCTTTGGAACCAGGCAATCCCTATTAGTGATTACAGGTGTCTGTAAACCAAGCATCACTTGTTTTCCATAACCAGCTTTCATAACAAAATGCCCAATTCTCTGTCTGAGTATAATCTTGCATTACTTTAGTAACAGAGTAGCTCCTGCTAATTTAAGAGGATTTTTTCCCCTGATTTACCTAGGATTAAAAGAATGTAAATTTTAGCATCAATGGTTACAAATAGAAGGCTATTAAGAGTGGAATAGTACAAATAAACACAGCAGCTTCATTTGTCAATTGCTGTGGCATTACACTGTATACTTTTTTCTTTTTAAAACACGTTTGATAAAAAAAACCCCAAAACCAAAACAGAACACCTCAGCTCAGATTTTCCTGGAATACGGTGGAGTCAGGTTTAGAGATAGTTATATCTGAATCACTCTAACAGTTTTTCAGCTGACACAACACAACTGTTATTTTTTATTCCTGCTGAACAAAAAGATGATTCTTAGTGAAGATTATGATTGTAGTTTTATGGTTAGTCCTTCCAACTTTCGTGGTTTCTCTCAGCCCCAACTGAAGGTTAAACTCCTCAAGGTTGTACAGGAACTATGTGAATTCTTATTTTCTTTTAAGGAAATTGAGGAAATTTGAAGCTGTTGGGAAAACTCTTTTTTTTTTTTTAAACAATCTTATTTGTCATAGGAGCCCAAGGTAATGCTGTAATACAAATATCCAAACTAACACCACAAGAGACTGCTGAGGTTTTTCAGCAACATGTGCCTACACTAGTCTCATCTCTCTCTGGTATTACATAAGAATATTTACTGCCATTCCTTCCTGCATATTGGCCATGTACATTCATGGCTATACTTGAGCGTAGTACCCCTAAGTCAGGTCCTAAATCAGTTGAAGTATAGGAGTAGATTGAAAAAAACAACACCACTGTTATACAAGATATGAATACTGACTTAGTTTTTCATGAATTCTGTATTAGTTGCAAACAGTGCATACCCACCTCTTCACCTTTAGAACCCTTGGATCCTTTAGAGCCAGTTCTTCCCAGAAGTCCACTTGAACCTTTTCTTCCTTTGTCTCCCCTGACCCCTGGATCTCCTCGCTCACCTTTTGGCCCTTCTGGATACACATATCCTGGCTCACCTTTCGATCCTTTATGTCCTTGATCTCCTCTAAAACCTGGAGGTCCCTGGAACAGAAGAATCAAAACAATTTCAGTGCTAGACATATGTCAGCTGTTTTCAGGGATTTTTTTTTTTTTAAATTAAATACCCGAGAGAGGTTCTCTTTATTCTCACTTTTATTCACTGTAACAGCACACATCAATGATCAGGGGGTTTTGGAACTTTTTTGGTTTTTATTTTTCTCTTGGGTTTACTCCAATTGGCCCTGATTATGATTTCATTTAGGTTACTTTAAGCAGGAATTATGCAGGGTCAATTTAACAGATCAGACTGTTAGCTACCTGGTTGTGCTTTGGTGGCACAAAAAGAAGGACAGGAAAGAACCTTAAAATGTAATTATGGATTTCTCCTCCACATGGGAATATCTCCCCAGGGACACTGAAACTGCCACAGTTAGTGCTATTTACAGTTAATTTCTCCTCTCCTTTCTTTCCCCATCAGGGTACAAAGAGGGTACTCTATCCCAGCCAAAACTAGTGTAAGCTGAAAACGTGCTGGGCTCTAGTGATCTTGGGCTCATGAACTGTTGGCAGCCTTCTGGAAAAGCCTGTGAGTACATTCATTCTGCACCTGTACTGCAACAACCACGATACACACTTGTGCGTGACTTCTTTTATTGGTCAGCACCAACTGTAATTTCCCATAGATAATTACTACTACAGGCAGAAGTTAGAACAACCAAATGGTATGTCTGTGGCAGCAGGTGCCAGCTTTCTTTCTTCATAGCGTTTCCCAAGAGGGAATGTCCTTTACACCCTTGAAGAAGGTATTATGAGAAGGAAGTTTCTCTGTGCAGCTGGGGTTTGAGCAAGTTCTGAGTATGCTGGAAACAGGAGAAGTAAGAACTCTGATGAAAATCACAGCACGCAAAACTCTCTATATGCTTTACTGCCACTGCCATGATTATAGAATTACCTAGATGAGCAGAAGTTAACTGTAAACTACCCATGCCACACAGAAGCAGCAGCCTAGCCATCATGAAATGCAGCACAGGTGCATCACACAGGTATTTACCTGCCTCACTGCCTGGGCTGACCTTCTTGCTGCACTGAGCAAAACAGGCTCATGTAAAGCAAGGTCACCATACATTACATTCTCTACCTAAGCCTTCCATGCAGACACATTCATTACTAGAGAAACTGTTGAGATCACCCAGTATGACACTGTATGTAACAGCAACCATGAGGTTTCTTTGAAATAATGCTTGTGCAATCTGAAAAATAATCTGAGAAACCAAGGTCTTACTTGAGCTCCTGGAAACCCTGGTGCTCCTGGAGAACCTGGAGAACCTTTTGGACCTGTTGTTCCTTCTCTACCTGCAAAAGAAACAGCATGTTTTGTAAATTAAAATGAAAACAAGGACATGGATTTTGACAAGCTTAAATAATAACACTCAGCATTGAATGTTTCTGCTTGTTACATTGACTGCATCATCACAGACTGACCTGGCTTCAGGCTGCACCTAAGGCTATCAGCATTCTGACCTCACCTCTTTTATAGCTTGTGCTCATATCAGTGGATAGAGCTGCATCAGGGGTTCACACTCATCACCTCCTCAGAGCTAGTTCAAGGACTGCACACTGCAGACAGGCCCATGCCTGATTCTCATGCTAAAAGCAAAATCATTGGCATTTCCTACTATTGTGTTAGAAACAAGAAGATAATTTACCAGGCACGCCATCCTGGCCATGTGGCCCAGGAGAACCAGGACGACCGGGTATTCCTGGAACATAGCTGCAATCAGTACACACAGAAGCTTCATCACCTAAAATTAAAATAATTCATTAGTTGTGCCACAGGAAGTCATTCCCAAGCCTAACTAATGTGTTAGATAGTTTGTTATAGAGGATGGCTAACAGCTTTTAGTCGGACAGTGACAGAATCACTGACTTAACTTTGTCAGAAGATGACTTCCAACACAGTACAAATTGCCTGTGGTCAGACAGTGAATCAGAACTGATTACATTTAACTGAAACTGCAGGAACACCGAGTTTAAATTCAAGTCTAGTTTTAGTAAACCATTTGGATACAGTCACTCTACTGATAAGCCAAATTCTTTCAAAAGAAGAAAGGGACGTTGGTTTCAAACTAGCATAGCCTGGCTCACTTTAATGACTAACAAGTGGCAAAGAGATTCAGCATCTCCTGTGGAGAAATTTGCAGAAGGAACCTTCTCTCAGAGAACAACTGTTTGTGTTGAACATAGCAAAACAAAAACCCTACAGATCTGTAACAATTATTTGTTCTGGTGAAGACCTAAGTTCTGGTGTAGTGCACTACACTGGGTGTGCAGCACTGACATGTGCACTGCTCTTTTAGCTGCTGTTTACTGTAAGGGCAGGAAGACATCTTGCTATCCCTAATGAACTTTCTTAAATCTCTGAACTTAACTGGCTTAAGAGGTAAATTACATTCAAAAATTCATGAGGATCCATGAAGAATATGGGATTGCACCTTCTGCTTCTAAGTGACAGTTTTCTGAAACTGACCTTTCATGCCAGTATCTCCTGGAAGTCCTGGAGGTCCCGTATGCCCTGGCTCTCCAGGAAGTCCGGGTAGGCCTGTTCTAAATGTCACTCCACCTGTTAATGAAATGAGCATGGCACCATTACATCAGCAGATTATTCCACCAATTCTCTAGCTACTAAGATGGGGGAAAAGCTGCAGGGATGAACTGGAGACAGTACTCTGATCCTTATAGGTCTCTCCCAACCTGAGATATTCTGTGATTCATTTAAAAAAAATAGAACTACCTGGAGAAATACAAAACCACCTGCAACTGGAAGTACTTCAGGATAAATATGGTAACTCCAAAAAAAACCTCAGCAGACTCTTCCATCCATCTGTGTAGCCTGTGAAAAGCATAGTCCCTCCCAGGAAAACTATTTCCATTTTATTTGAATCAACAGAAGCATAATTCTTTCTGTTACCATGAATGGAAGGGAAACTTTAAATCCTAAATTATTAGTGCTGCTCATGTATCTTCGACACAATTATTCTGGAGTTGGAGTACTTACTATTAATTTGGAAAAATAGAATGTGCATTGCGCTCTTCCTAAGGTAATATATTTGGGTGATAAATATATTTTTCAAAGAGAGAGAAAAGAGAAGCATTTCATTGGTATTGCTTCAAGAAAACTTGTTTTTGCCATAACACATATAAAATAAAAATGATGCTGTTGGTATTCCTAGTTAATAAAGGTATTAGAAGTTTTATAAACTGCTACTGCTTTATTTTCATTCTGGCAAAACTTCCAACCTGCTCTCAGGCCCACTAATATCTCTGGAGATATTAAAGTGATTTCTCTAGCTTTCACATTAGCCCCTTATGAATTTAATTTTATAGATTTACTACAACTTTTGGAAAAATTAATTTTAAGAACAGATTTTCTCTCATTAGTCTTTCCTGGTTTTACGCAGCAGATTTTTATAGACAGAGTTATACAAAAGTAAGAAATCTTTATATTGGGAAGTCATTGTATTTTCCCCACAGAATCTCATTAGCAGTGGATCACAGAACTTTGCGACATATGATTTCATGAGTATCCTAAAACAAAATTTCCAGAGAGAAATTATATTCAACCAAATTACTCAAAGTATACTCTATAAATGATGTATTTATATACGCTCACATCGTAGATATTGAGATTACTTGGATCTGTTCTTGTTCATCATATATAGAATACTGAAAATTCACCTGGTTCTCCTGGAGGACCTGGTAATCCAACAGGACCAGGTCTGCCAGTAACACCAGGTAGTCCTGGAGGGCCTACAGTACACAAGCCAGTTTGTCCTTGCTCTCCTTTTGTTCCTTTTGGCCCAGGAAATCCTGGGGGACCTCTCAGACCAGGTCTTGTCACACCTAGCCAAAGAGGAAAAAATACAAAAATGAAGTTAAAGAAGAAAAAGAATTTCAAAGCAAAGTAAGTGCTTGATAGGATGAGTGAGAGACAAATATACTGAGTTCATCCCATAAATCTTTTTTTATATTGTAATAAATTAAATAATTACAATGAGAAATTAAAAAAATATCTTTAACCTCTCTTTAAATACTTGGCCCATCAAAGCTTTTGGATGAGAATTTTTTACCACTCAGAGATAACATCTCAAGTCATCTGAAATTAAGATTCCCCAAAGCTGATTCCATTTAATAGGCAGGAAGAACAATCTATCTTATTGTTGGTACCGAATCCTTGCTCATACCTGGTCTGCCGGCGTTCCCAGGAAGACCCTGTGGCCCTGTAAAAGCAATGTATTTTGAACTTGAGTTAAACCACTGTAACTCTGCAAAATCACTGCTATTGACTGCCAACTTTGGGCTTCTGAATTTCAAGCTTGTTTTATCTTTTAAGAATTTGGTTTTGTCTGAATAGGCACCTACTACTTCTGCAGCTGTTGCATACTGACAATTCTCAATGAAATCTGGCAAGACACATCAAATAGGAGCAGGATCCACCACATTTATCTTAGGTGGGGATGCATGCAGTTACTTGAGAACAACTTTACACACCTGCAAACTTGCTTCTTTTGCTACTATTATTTGCTCTAGTAAATATGCCACCTCTTAACAATGCATTCATTTCTTTGCAAGGCTCATCTTTCCCATTGCCATCCCTTGGAAGTATAAAAGTAGATTTATAACAAACAAGTGTATTCACTGAAAGCAACATAATCACTTGGATACATAAATATTCATAAAACTAGAACACCAAAACATAGGAGGCAAGGACTTGCTACATGAGTACAAGATGGTCTACAAGATGCTGCCTCAGGGTTCAGCCCACAAGTCCTTCTTATATTATGATACAGCTCAAATAATAAATCAGTACATTTTCATTTTACAGCATGACCAAAATAAACAAAATGAAAAATTGCAGATCTTTATTATTTTGGAATGATAGGCAAGAGAAAAAAGAAAGAAAAAAAAAAAGAGAGAGAGAAAACAGTGCCTGATCTTTAAGAGGAGACTTACAGCCTTGATGGCTTGCCCATGGCATATAAAATAATGTCCTGATGCAGCAGTCCACTAAAGGCATGAGACAGGATGTTAATGAGTTTGTGTACTCAATTCAGTTATTTGTGCAAAGTCAGCTTCAATTATTTTTAAAAGGAAATACAGCCATAAATCAAAGTCTCAGGATACATTTCAATTCTGCAATTTGCTCAGAGTAATTTGGAAACACTCTAGCAAAGGCAGAAGCAAGTTGCTGGGCACTCAAAAACCTCACCTGCAAGAAGTCGTTTGAGTGGACAGCTCTTAATAAAAGAATCTAGTTGTGATGTCCCACTCACCAGGCATGCCACGTTGACCTTTTGGTCCTGGAGGTCCAGGGGGTCCTTCATCTCCTTTTTCACCAACCACAGTGTCATAATACTCTGTCTTAAGAGAAAGACAGTAAGAAAAGATAGAATAGTAAGAATGAAGAGAGAAGCACAGTACCTCATATTGAACATGCAACAATGTTACAATCTCATTCATAATTTTGGTGTTGTGATACCATGAGACCTTTCCAATCACAGAGTAATTACAAGTAGCCAGAAATGAAATCACAATTGTTTTACACAGATCATATCAAGAGCCTGTGAAAATAGATAGCGCTAAGATTTCAGCTCAGTTCCTCAACTCCTGGAGAACTCCTCTGTCTGCAGATACAATTATATAGGCAAATATAAGTTGAAGACCCAATCAAAAGTATTACAATAGCATGAAATAGAAAATATTCTCAAAAGAAACCTCTAGGAATGACCTAGTCTATTGCATTGGCTCAAAGTAGCATCAGCTATATCTAGACTACTCTTTTCAATAATCATACATGAAAACAGATAAAAATAAACTACTTAAAATCACATGTGCATTAAAATGTCATTCCTATAAAAGTGAATACTTAATTTAACATTTAATATTGTGATGTTTCAAAGTTTCTACAAATGACAGACAAAAAACAAAAGACAATTTGCTGTAACTTTTTTTTGTTATAACACCAAATTTTTGCTCTTTTCTGGATTATTTTGCATGAGCACCATTACTGGTAAATCAGCATTATAATAATTATGGTGACTTGATATAAAAACATCACACTGAAACATGAGCTGACTATTAATGCACCAATTTTAAAAGCAATAAGAAACTGCTTAAAATTAAAATTAAAAATTTTTACCTTTCTCCTCTAGATGTTTTTGAAAAGCAGTGGGTTTTGAGTACTCTGTCAATACCACAAATGAATCAGCTTTTTACAAAGTTACTTCTTTGGAATAATTTTGACAGAAGTTTTCCATTAGGTGTGCATGGAGTCTTTAAGTAAGCCACTAGGTGAGACAGCATGACTAAACAGAGAACATGTACTCATAGCATCTCCTACTTTTTGTTGTTGATGGGGTTTTTTTTAAGTCTTCTTAGGATTTTAAAATTAACACCAGCTGTCCTGGAACTGATTAGAGATCGTTTTAAAATTTAACACCTGTTCTGTGACACTCCATGCTCCTGTCGAAATTGTTGGAAGCGAGAGAGGTCTAACCAGACCCTGATCATGCATCCAGCTCCATGTGAAGGAAGATGCCATCTCTGTGAGCCTCCCAGCAACATCAATACTTTGAGAAAGCCATGCTTCAATTTGAGTATCGTAGGACATCCATTATTGCCTCATACAGTCAGTTTGTCTTATTTTCAATCTAATAGTACAGAAAAATGATACGATGAAGATAATTTACACTTACTCGACCACAAGCTCCAGGCGGACCAGCGTTTCCTTTCATCCCCTTCATCACAGGACAGAGATGGGTTTGTTTATTGGAAACAATACACGATACAACATTTGGTACCCATTGTTAACTTCAGTATATTGCTCCTAACATTAAAGAACCTCTGCTCCTGACCAGTCCTTCAACACCCCCATCTCTGTTCCTTACACGACTATTCAGCTACATACAGCAAGAACTACAGGAACACATCAGGAGACATAGATGGACACCAGACAAAACACATAATCTATTTCAGCTGATCCATTCTCTATTCCATGACATCATTACTTGTCATCTGTTAGGTAAAGTAAAACATATGATATATACAGTGATAAATAAACTGGTATAATAACCCCAAAACATACTATATCCTCATCCTCAAAAGCAACAACACAACCATTAGACAATACCTTAGCTCCTTGCCTGCCGGCCATTCCTGGTTTGCCCTGTTCACCCTTTTGTCCCTGCAGGTGACAGTACACAATTTTACAAGGATAATCTTTTAGAATGGACATCAGGAAGATCTAAAACGGAAAGCTTCAATCTTTTATGTCAATGTCAAATGAATGTGACTTGCTCAGGGCAAGAAATCCTGGGGTAAGACACAGTTTGGGGTGCAGTTCTATGTCTATGGGAAATACTGCAGGTTTCTAATTCAAACCTAACCCTTTAGAACAGCCCACTCCGCCAACCTCAAAGTGAAACCGTTCTGAATAAAACAAGTGTAGCAGGCTCTGATTTGTTCTACCTCTGCAAACTACTCTTTCTCAAAGGGGAGAAACCGAACCCAATGGGAGACTCACATTCAGCCACTCCTTCTCCCAGAACTTGGTCAGTCTGCACAATGGTGCTGATCTCAAGAGTTGTAAGCAAGACCAGGAGAGAAAATAGTGCAGGCTGCTGCTAAGGCTTTCTGCAAGTGTACACGTGCAAGGAACAGGCACTTCTTGGAGGCTTATGCAGCTGAATACACTGCTCATAAGTGAAGCTGACATGGGACCAGGGCAATGACATGTCTTTGTCATGATACAAAGTTTTTTCTGTTAGCTGAGGTTAGTAGAGCTTTGTGGTCTGTCATTCCATGTTCTTTGTCAGACTGTCTTGCGTTTAGACTGTCTGCAAAGGTCATTTCAGTGTGACAAAGTTTTACTAAGAGATATGTGAAACAGGCTGTTCTGACACTAAGAATTTTGATAAGATATTTTAAGGTTACTGTGACCCTAATGATGTCATTAAAGTGGATGTGAAGTAAATATAGAAGAATTTATATTTTACCAATCAAATACAGCATTCCAAATACATTTGAATAACTCTAGCTTTTAAATTACTACACAAACAAGATAATTTTCATTATAAAATGGCACTTTTCAGAACTATATGATGACAAAATGACAGTTTTAATATTGGTCATCCTGTTCCAGGCCAAGGCAGCTGTGACCTTGTCAATAACTTTTCTCTGTAAAAGAATGTATTTAATTCTAGTGATTAAAAAGTACTCATTTTTCTTCTTGATTTATGCTGAACACTTTTGCAAATATTTCCATGTGATTAACCAGAACTAAACTCAGTAGAATGAATTTTGTATAACTTGAACCATGTCTCAAACTCATTAGATAACCAGCACCAAGGAACAGCTCTTTTTATTTTACCCAGAATAGACAACATCTATGAACTGAGCTTTTCTCTCTGCACAAGTTTGAGGACATGATACATCCCAAGCCCAGCTGTGTGAAAGGAAATGTTTCACAGTGTATGCAAACCAACATTCATAAACATATTCTGCAATGGAAAACAGCTGTGACAGGCAGCTATGACCGAGATAAACAGATGACTATTGCTTAGAAGCCATTTAGGTGGCTTCCTTCATTACCGGTAAGCCAGGTGGACCTGGGGCACCTTCTTTTCCAGGTGTACCCTACAAAGCAAAAACATTAAAAAAAAAAAAAATTAGGAAGATAAAAAAAGGGGTCACAGCATTCAGAGAGCATAACAACTAAATACTGTGCATACAACTATATCTTAGGTCTTTATAAATCTTGAAAAGCCATTCAGCTTATTTTTCCAATGTTCATTGTTTCTAATCATTACTCTACAAAACAGTAAAGTACAAAACTTTTAGTACTTTACACCAGTGACTCAAATAGAAATTAAAATTTTCATTATGTATAAGAAGAATAGAAATAACAATCAAGTTGCTCTAAAGCATCATCATTGTTATAGCACCATACAATTGAAGAAAGAGCAATCTACAGGTAGTACTGGTCTTGACTTGCTACCTTTCCTTGTGGAAGAAAATTTATTGCAACTCTAAGAAGTACAGGAAAAGTCTCAAGATATGTGTGTTTGGACTGAACTAAGTATTTCATTTGAATATTTTTTTCTTGATATTGCTTTCAAAATGTATTTGGAATCAATAGTTTTATTCAGAAAACATCACAGAATATTTTGGGGTTTTTTGGATACTTTAGGGTTGTACCCCGATTACATATTGGTAAACTGTATTAATTCATACAGTCTGAGTTACTAAGAACCTGCATCTTTCGTTGATTATTTTTTATTTGAATGCAAAGTGGTAAGTTTCTATTTAATTCCCTTCAAAATGTAGATATACTCAAGTAAATAGTATTTTAATGTGTATTCTTTTTAATAACAAACGTGTTCTTTCTCAGATTATTCTCTTAAAGAAATGACAAGTTTCTTCATGTCTCCACCTAACTGGTAGTTGAACATCCTAATTTAAGTTGCTGCCTTAAGTAAACCCAATAATTTTAACTCCCTTCTACACAGACACTGGCACTATAAAGCCAATATACGTTCACCAGAGCACTTTTTTTTATTCCCCACTAAGTTTCAACAATAGAACCTTTACAGAAAAACAAACAGAATTGCATCCACCATCAACTGACCTCTACATCATGTACTCAGAGTACATGAGCCTGTAAGAACAGTTGAGTTTCAGCTCTCTAGTCCAGTTTACTGTATGAAAGAGCTTTTGAGTCTAAGAAAATTTGCTCTGAGTGGCATCGAAACAAAAACTGGGGTGCAACACTAGTGCAACACTGCTTTGCAGAAAAGACTAACGTATGTTTATTCAATTGTTTGCACTTACCTGTGCTCCAGGATCTCCTTGGTCACCCTTTTCACTTTGAGAATCACCAACTGGACCCTGTAACAAAATCACCCTCAAGATAAACATATTTTATGAATCACATTCTCTAAATTAAATGTAACTTTTACATTTTTTAATCGTTTTAAAAAAGCATAAAAATAAAGTACAGTTAGAATGCTATTAATAGGTATTCTATTTGCTTAATTAGTTCTGTTCTATTGGCTAAAGGTTGGAGTAAATAGTGTAAATACTGGACTCCAAAGAGAAGCATTTACTAGGTGGTGATGCCTGAACATTTGGATTTAAAAGATTTATTCCTGGTCACTTACCATAAACCCCATTGGTCCTGGAAATCCTCTTGATCCTTTTTCCCCTTTCTCTCCTTTCAAGTCCTATTACATCGGAAATCAAAATTTAATATGGTCTCTTGGTTTTTTCTGTGCTTGCCACAACCCTCAAGGTGCACAAATAGGAAATCCTTATGTTATCAGCAAGCTTCTTTAGGCAGAGATGGTTTTACTTAAATGACTAAGAGACAGAAACTTATCAGCACTCCCTTAAGTCTATGATATTTGAAAAAGAAACTGGCTCCAGATGTAATTCTGAACACAGTGAGTTCAAAACAGCTTACCTGTGATTCCATGAAAGGGGACTGGAGTAAATATCCCCCAAAATGGCAACAAGTCACAAGGGAAAAAAAAATAAACCTTAGTTGTTTCAATGGAGCTACAGTTATCTCCAATACATAAATGCAGTGGCTGCCCATGTAATCCATGCCTGAGCATGCTCAAGATTAGACTACGCTGCTGTGTAGTTCTGTTACAGATTGGGCCACATTCCAAGGTTATTGTAAAGCCAAAGTTTACGGATTGCCCAACTGTTACCTCGTTAGACTCATGCCCCAAACTATTTATGCAGGGAGTTTTGAGAGAGTTTTAAAGCTTATTGCCCCATGTCTCTGAAAAATTGCCATTTCCCATGATAAACTGACAGAACTGTGACTGGGAAGTCCTCCAGGTTTGATTTAAACAGGGAAGAGCTGCTGTGCCTGAAAGCTGAATCTTTCTTCTGCAATCTTTCTCTTCCTTCTACAATACAGTCTCAATGCAAACTTCGCTTTTTACCTTAGCATGTAATGGAGAGAGAGTTTTGATAACTCCAAGGACTAGATGCAAATTAAATAAAGAGTCAAGAACAGATTGAAGGCCTGTTCTGCTAATACATGAGGACTTACAACTCTGTATCAACTACTGCTTCTTAAATTCTACATAAGGACAAAATGCAAGAATTTTAATTCAGAAAGCAATACTTAAAATGAAAGCTTGATCAGAGTATTTCCTTTCTCCAGTAATTGTTTTTCCAACACTCTCCACGATTACTCAAGTTCCAGTAAAAACAATGAGAATATAAACTATGAGATGTACATGAATACGTTGCAAGCTTTTGTGAAACTCTAATAGCTCAGTCCTGATATTTTCAGTGACAAATCCCAGGGTCAACACAGCTGTGGCTTTGACACCCATTCAGAAAATTCATGGTGATTTGGCAAAGCTAAAAGTGATTTAGTTTTCATGTTCTCAAAGATCCAGAGCAGGTGGTTTACTAATAAGCATTTAGCATTCCACTGGCATTGTGCAGAGGTGCATCTGAATACTCAGCCCTCAGCTGAGCTGGCCACACAGACACTCTCTAAGAAGTGCTTAGTATCTAACTAAACAAGTCTGAACAACATTAGGATGGGTAAAAGCAAATGCTATGGGAACAATGAAGATGAAAATATCCTCTCAAATTAAAACGTAGGAAGATGGCTAATCTGAACGTGATGTTTAACAATTTTACTACCGTCATGTTGTCTGGTCCACTTAATGTCACAATAACGGTTCCTGGTGGTCCAGGGGGTCCAGTTAACCCAGGGTCACCCTTGAAAGAAAAAAGAAAAATAGAGCAATTACAAGCAGTCTGATTTTATTATTTGAAATTACTATTGCTATACTTTTGACATAATAAGAAATTTGCTGTCATTACACTTAGCTGTTAATAGAGTTATCATTTCTCTCTGCTTGCCATTTCTCTTCCAATAAAAAAGGTATATGGAAGACTTAAAACTACTATGACAACCTTCTCCTAGTTGAGAAATAAAAAAATGCATAAGCTGATTTCTCTAGAATTAGCTTAAAATTTTACATACATGAACTGCCTTTGGTGACATCCTCAAAACTGCAGTCTATGTATTACAGGGGACGATTGTAACATAGTGCTGACAGGAAAAATTAGTTTTCACGGGTCCTTAACAATAATATTGCAGTACGGTTTTTCACCGAGGATATCTTAGAACAGGGAAAGTCCTAAATACAATCTTTCCTGTGGAGCTCAACAAAACAACATCCATAATTTCCAGTGATTTTAAGACAGTGAAAGGCTTTTGTGTGCACTTGCAGTGAAACAGCAAAGAATGCATCACTCTTTCTTAATGAGGCAAGAAGTTCCATGATCATCTGAGCTAATGCTAATGAAACATCAGTTCTATTGACAGAAATTTTCCCAGAAAACGTCAAGCACATTCCTGGTAGTAATTACAAAGTTAAAACCAATCCCACTGTCAGATAATGCTGTTTCAATTCACACCTGACCTGTGCAGGTCAGTTAACACAGCTGAGATAACCCAGGACATGCAGGCTGACCACACTGGTCTTCCTACAGTATTTGCATTTGTAGTCATTTATAGAATCATAGAATCATCTAGGTTGGAAGGGATCTTTAAGATTGAGTCCAACCAATTTCTAAGCTTATGTCAATTATGAGATAGAAATTAACAATATGATTGATAATTCATCCAATTTCTATTCAAAATCTGGGATATTTTCTAGTATCATCAAGGCAGACATCAAAAAGATGTTAGCCATAAGAAGTTGCAAGTGTACAGATGCTATATATTTACCAATGTTTACATGTTTAGATAAATATTTAGCAACACTATGCAGATGATATACACATTAATTTAATGCTATGTGTTGGTAAATATTATCTACTAGCTCCTCTTAGGTTTCTACCCTTCTATTAGCAAGTTTGTATCATTGGTTCTTATGTGAAAACAGTTTGCCATTAGATATTAATTGCCATTATTCTCTTTTTCAATAAGACTTCCAGATATTTCACCACAGCAAATCAGAAAAAGCAGAAAACAGAAATAAAACTTTTTAAATGTTTAAAGTGTTATATAAAATTACCTTTCTTCCTTTGGTTCCTATTACTTTCAGTCCCATAAGACCCTGTAAAAAAAAAAAAAAAAATCCCCAAAACGTTATTTTTCTTAGTTTCAAAAACACTTATAAAATCAGTTAATTGATGGTACACATAATAGGAAGTTTTCGTTTTTATTACCAATCTGAGACTACCTTAGGTCCAGGAGGTCCTGCTTTTCCTGGCCTGCCCTATAAAATAGGAGAAAAAAATTTCCTTATTTTAAAAAATTACAGTCTTCATCACTAATATAATTGTTTTGAAGAACCCAATGTTCACGTGAGTTATATCACTATTTTTATTCTTTCTTCCACCTTTAAAACCACAATCTGTTGTGAGTGGGTGATAGAATACATATACAGTCTAGTTGTAAACATATCCTTCTCTCAGTTACATACATTAGTATTTAAAGTTAATTCATGGGCACTTATTTGAAAATTAAAATTTATGCCTACATGGATAAGGATGTTTCTGAAAACATGGAAATTATATTGCATAAAAATAATCAAAAGAAACTGGGAAAAAAAAGTCAGAAGTGTGCAGGAGAGGCAGGTAATTGCATTTGCGTAGTTCCATAGGTTTCTGGGAAAATAAAACGTTAAAGTAACAAGTGTGACAAATTCATACTCACTGAAGGTCCTGGGGGGCCCTGTAGTCCAAGTTCTCCAGGATATCCTTGAGCACCCTGGGCACCCTGCATGTTAAAAAAGAAACAGGAATAAATCTTCTGGCAAGACTACAAGCAAACCACAATGCTAAATCCAATGAACTAAAAAGAACGAAAAGGTGCAGCACTGTCTCTGGATTTCTTTTTAATGTCTCAGGATTACACGGAAGTATAATTTCTGCTCACTCCTTCGTTGCTTGGCATATATTTTGAAACATGAGCAAACATATCCATTCTAAAACTAAACTACTCAAGTGAGTAGTTTAGCTGTGGATATTCTCATAATCCACACAGTCCTATTGCTAACCCTAATAAGTCTTTAATATTTGAATATTCTATACAATAAATAATATGCCTTAAAGCATCATTTTCAAAGAAATGCAAAAATATTTTTATTTTACTTTAAATTTAATGTCCTCCATTTATCGTAAGAGTCAAAAGGACAGTCTCTTCTGCCATCTCTTATTAATCTCCATGTTTTAAATGTGGACCATACTGTCCTTTTGTCAATACTCTAGAAGCTGAGCTGGTCTAATCTGTTCAATCTTACTTCATGGGGAATATTTGCAGTTGGGCTACTTGGTTGTTGTGGGCACCTTCCAACTGAACTACTCTATTTTCTTATATAGGGGAAAATCCCTAAATCTGTGCCCATTTTTTTACTCCATTTCTAAAGTATTGTTGTTTGTCTGTAACCTGACTTCCCTAAGTCACTTAATAACACATAATGGACACTAGTGGTTCTGGTGGCAAAATTAAGTTCTGTTGTCTTGGTGTACTCTTTTACATAAAGTCAAAAGAAAGAATTTGAATACATTGTATTAATCAGAATATATAAAGCTAATAACTTTTTTTTTAAGACACAGAACTATTTTCTTCTTTAGAAATTAGTGAGATAATTGTAAAAAATACTTTCTGTAAAAAACATAATACAGGAATAGAAATACTTTTATATATATATGCTCACATATTATATATATAATGTGTTTTACACAGAGTTTAAATATGTGAAAATTTTCTATCTGCTATTCTGAATTAATTCTAATTACCTGAAGTCCAGGCATTCCTGGCAATCCAGGATCACCTTTTGCACCATATCCTTGGTCATATACCTCTGCAGGGCACCCCTGGACAATTAGACAAAATGAAAGATAAAAAGTTATGCTGTAGAACTCTGTAGGTGGAACAAATCTTCTAATACGGTTTGTAGGGAAACAAGGAACGTCAGAGTTGCATAATGATGGCAACGATCTGCTATAGATAATTCTACCTTTAAAAAAAGATTTTATTAAACAGAATATACTTTTTTCCAGGCATTCCAGTTCTCTGTTAGGAGTGGTCTTCATTTCTCACATCCCTACATCACTCACCCACAGCCTTGCCCTTCATTTGTTTTAGTACTTTTTATCCCTTTAAAATGATCTTTAGTGCATCTTTGGATTTCCATATTAATTCACATGATGTTTGGGGATGGGGCTTTTTTTTCTTTTTTTTTTGTGTGCTTGAAAGAGTTACATTCATTACATGCATTAACAAAGCACTAAATTTTGTAGCTGCTTCTTCCAGAAAGTAAACCTGTTTCCCATGAATAGAGACGTTAGAAACTCTTTACCAGCAGGGAACCTACACACAAACTGCTGATGACGAATAAACATTTCACATAATATGGTGTAAATAACTGACCTTCTCTCCTTTGATGCCAGGAATACCCTAGGGAGACAAACAATCTTATTATTAAAACAGAAAAGTAAAAGATACAATAGTGAAAAGATACATTCTAAACATTTTCTAAGCTCAAGAGCGATTTTATTTTCACTGAAGATACTTATTCTCATGGACATAGCGTACAGTCGGGTACATGTTTACTATGCCACTCTAATTCAAGAAGAAAGGGCATAGTGTTAAAAAATAGTCCAGACTCACAGTTAGAGCTCTTCAAGTGAAGGCAGAACAGTTTTGAAACCTGACATTAATGAATAAAATCAGGAGAACAAGTAAAGTAACATTCACATTTAGAAGTTATTAGATTTGAAGCCACTGGAACTTGACAGTGTTCTTTTTCCTGTTCAGAAGTGTCTTTAAAAACACGTTTCTACAGAGAAAAACCTAAACCCTATGGTTAAAGCAATGCAGCCAGAATGTAAAGTTCTAGGTTTAATTCCTGGTTCTTATTGACTTAATTCATGCCTAAATATCTTTGAGGATATGGCTTAACTGAGATTGCAATGTGTTAAGTATACATTGGATGCCTTTGGAGATGCGAGGGGCAATTTTTCATGAGTATCCCTTGAGACACTAAAGAGCTAACACCAGTCAGTGAATTCGCACGCGCTCATTAACTAAGAAGTTGAGGCCCATGAAGTGGGCAGCCAATAAAGCATTACTTTTAACTTCGGCTTCTTCACTACATATTTTTCATATTAATAAAACAGAGATACCTATATATTTCTACTGTTGTCAATACCAGCTAATGTGAGACTACACTCCTTCAGTGAATGGCTGTATGTGGTAGAAATGCGCACAATCATGAAATTCAGACACCTACTGGAATGCCTGGAGCCCCTCTTCTACCTGGAGGACCTGGAAAGCCTTGATCGCCCTGAAAGTAGTAAAAGTTAATGGATATTATTGTTTATTATTTGGTCTGATTTTAGCAAATGAGATTACAAAGGAAGTTTTTTTTATGTTAGCATACTAAAATTGTGAGTCGCATTACCACCATATTTGGTAAAAGGGGCACAGCCACACCGTATGGGTCTTGACTTCTATCCCAGCCTATTTCATATCAGTTCACTGTTTCACTAGAAATGTATGATTTTCTGTAGTAGGCATTCTTCTGGAAGGATTTGCTCACAGAGCAAAAGAAAAACGAGTAAACCTGCAACTTAACATTAAGCCTTTTCTATTAATTGATTTCAGGATTTATGAATTGTCAACTGCAAGCTAGATGCTGGTAAAATAAAATTTATTAAGTGTCTGTCTTCGCTTTCAACAGAAGGACAGGTTGGACAAAACTATTGAGTCTCCTGGGTTTAATGAAAGAAGTTTTATCTATCAAAGTATCAAACTTTGGTCTTAACTTTTTAGCAAAGGCAATTAGCACGTATTATTTATCTATCTTACAAATACAGGCAGCACTTTTCCTTTCTCTAGCCTCACAATTCCAGTTTTTCCACAGTTGACAAAGTCACAAACCATAACAAGTAAAAGTTGTTGTAGTCTAGGGGGGGCGGAAATTCAGGATGCTTTTTGGCCATTCCCAAACACAGCCAAACACAATCTCTTTAACATTCCGTTTGATCTGTACCTTTGTGCCGTTGCATCCTGGAGCACCCGAGCGCCCAGGAGGTCCAATGGTTCCCGGTTCACCCTAAAAAGAAGCGCAAAATAGACACAAGCTTTGTTTTGGCACATTCATATTACCCTACAGCAACACTGAAAGAGTTTATGTTGAAGCAGTGTTTCACAAGACCTGACAGATTACAATGTGTTCTTAAATCATTACAATGAGTAAGAACTGCTGATGCTAAGATTTTTATCTCTAAGCTAATTGACAGAGACAATGCTGACGTTTAGACTAGTGTGAGCACATTTGGCTGAGGATAATTGTGTACTGAAGACTGTAGTAAGAGCAAAATGGTTAAATCTGTGTAGGTTTTACTTACTGGAAGGCCTGGGGGACCTGAAAATCCAGGTAATCCTGGGACTCCCTAATGATATAAAACCAGAAGAATATTACAAATATTAAGCAAAAGCTCATGATGCAGTTTTTCATTGATCATATTCATAAGAAGAATCAATGCAAGTATGATTCTTTCAAAAGATCATTATTCCTTTAACCCTTATGACACAAGTATAATGGTAGTTTATGCACTGTTAACATAGACTGGTTCTGCTCACAGAAAAAAAACCAACAAAACAACTCTTCATGGAATTGTAGTCTAATTTTTTCATAGCACACCCCAATACTAATTACATAAAGCACAAACCTTGGACATAAGGTGCAGCAAAAAAGGCAAAAGTTCTAAAAAACAGATAATGCATGTGCATATTCCGGGTCATAAATTTTAAAAATACTCTAAAATCACATATAATGTTTTGGTTTTACTTCTTTACAAATGATTGAACCAGGCTGGCATTTAACATGACATATTAGATACAAGTTTGTTTAAAATAGAAATACTTACTCGTATACCTTTGGGTCCAACTAAGCCCGTAAGCCCTGGAGAACCCTAGTTCACAAATGAAAAACAGTGTATTTCAATATAATTGAGAAAAAGCACATATATGTTAACAGGACATGCAATGTTTTTAATACCAATACCAACATGTGCACATGAAACTATGTAAATAAATATACAATTTGCCTATTGCAGGCACTAAAGCAAACAAGCATTCAATACAACTCGCATAAGTTGCGGCATCTTGCCATCCCTTTCAGCTTTTACAGGGGATATATCTCATCATATGTCAAAAAAATAACAGACAGGGTTTGTTGGGAAAGCAGTTGCTATGCATCTGTTCAAACTGGGAGACCTGGAAGTGCTTCCCTGTGAGGAAAAAGCTGGTAGGCTCCGAGGTACGAGTGATGTCTATGTAATGAGCAGGTAGATGCATGTACAATCGCTCTCGTCTGTACTGCTGTGCAGCAAAGGAAAGCCAGAAGCAGATCAAAGTGGACTAAGCAGGACAGGGGGCAAGGCCAAAAGAAGAACAGCAAAGCATGCCACAGCACAGTCTAGACTGAACCTACTAGAATTGGTTCAAGGACTTAGAGCTTTACTGATAATAAGACATTCTTATCACTCCCAGAAAATAGAGAATGTACAGAACTGCATAGATCCTAAAAACATGGGCAACATCTTATTTAAGATAATGTACAGGTGTTGAATAGGAAAAGCTAACTGGATACACTGCCATGTAGATGGTACTCTGGCTAACAGGGGTGTTCTTGCTAGAGAAAGTAACCTTACTTTTTGCCATTCTTGCAGAAGTTATTATCACTTATTAAAAGGGAAATGCTCTACTAAACACTTTTCAGTGAGTTCAGGCTCATCAACATGTGGGAGATCAACCATGAGCATCAGTTCCATGAGATACTGTAAAAACGAGACAGAACAGAATAACGCAACAATTCCCAAACCAATCAAAACCACGAAACCCACTTGTTTAAAGGTATGGATAAATGCTGGAACCACATTAGTGCAGATCCTAGACATAACGTAATTGTGGCAGTGCCTTCCTAATTTATGCTTCCTGATTTATGTCCAGACCATACTTACACACAAATAATTTGTTCACCGAAGTCAGTTTGCTGTCACCGATGACAGCAAGAGTGTGATTCCTCAAGACAAATATAAATACAGAGGGTTTTAATAGGCAATTAATTTGTTTCTTTCTGCTCATGCAGGAGTAACTGAAAATTTCTAATAGGTGTTAGTTTAGGCATACAGGAAAGAAAGAAAGTCCAAGTCACTGAAGTCACTGCAGGCAACAAGGTATTTCCAAAACTAACCAAGATTTATCTTGGAAGGAAATGATCTTTCCCTTCAAATTTTCTTAAATCTGTTTTTCATATTTGTCTCAGTAATAGCTTGTTTCCTCTCTTATCATCAATTGATGTCAGAGTATACTGTTAAGACCAAATGGAGGTTATGCTGCTAAAATCTATTTAGACCCATGTTCACTGCCTCTGGCAGTTCAGTCCAGATACTTTAATGCTGGCCACTGACCAACTGACAACAAATGCCCATGCTCTTATCAGCTTGCCAATCAAATCTCCAGCTACACTCTCGTTTCTGAGAGCTGTGAAGAAGCAGCACTTAGATATTCCCTTCAAACCCTCCTGTCCAAATATGTAAATGTGCACTGGAAAGTTAAGAAGCTGCTGGAGTAACCCAGCATAAAGCAGGAAAGCATTTATTTCATCACTGCTGACAGGTTAGTCTTATATTGTCTCAGCGTGCTCTCTGTATACATGTTTATGGAACTGTATTTCACAACAAGTCTCTCTGTTACTAATAATCTATTAAAAATTCAGCTACTGTGACTCAGTCAAAAAGTGACCATTGCTGCTGGTGAGCACACAACTTCTCTCACCAAATAGGAGACTCTGAAACAGGTTTTGTTTCGGTTTAGTTTTTGAAAACAGAATTCTCTACGGAGTCAGAGCTCACTTTCACAGTCAAACACAGTAGTTTCTCTGTACATGTCTCTCATGCCTCACATATACACCTACCTTTGGTCCCTGTGGTCCTGGAGGCCCTTCTGGACCAGGAAAGCCTCTTTCTCCCTGTAAATATTAAGAGAATGACATTCTTAAAAAATATATATCCTTTTGATAACTTATTTCTAAGGTATTCATTACTTTCAGTACCCCTTAACTTCTGCAGATCAGTTTGCTACTGTGGCAGATATATTACCCTTGCCCATACTGACCTGTTTTGTGGTCCAGCCTATACACTGTCTAGGCCACATGGTGTCACTGATAAGTATGGTTGAAGATATCAGAGGACAACAGTACTCAAGAATTTACAGAGTACAGAAGTTAATTGGCAGCATGAAAACTTTAAGAAAGCAGCTGATACACATTCCTTGTTAATATTGCTATATCATGTTTAGCCCCTACAAGTGACACAAATCCAAATCCGTTATAACAGCCCTAATTTACTACAAGCCACCAAGGCAAACTTGATGGCTGCTGCTGTACAGCAAGGTCGGTTCCAAATCATCTGTATCTCTCCTCATGCAAACCATGGAAAGAAACAGTGGGAGTCAATTGCAAAAAAACCCATCCAGATAGAAAAAATTTGCTTTAAGCAACAACTTTAGAAAATTGTTCTGAGTCTCAGCTACATATTAAGACACCCAATTACTTTCTCCAGTGTTTTTTAAGGTGAAGTTCAAATAAGCAAACCAGGTTTGCTCAAGAGATTAAAGCTACATGAATAGAATAAAGGAATCTAAGTTGCAACAGAAGAGGCATTTTCGTTTTTTTTATTTAAATATAATGATAATAAAAGTCTTATCTTGGCTAAAATAAAGTACTTTAAGCCTAGAAACTCACAGAAAATGTGTTTCAGCTCCTTAGATAGCAGCAATTTAGCACGCTCAACTTTACATCAGTGAAGAGCTGCCTATTCAAGACCTTTTACATCACAGCATGACATGGGAGAGAGAGAGGATGGGGTTATTGATTCTCTCGGAGTCAATTTTCCTATTGCTTTATCAGGGGAGAGTTATACAGAAAAGCATTTGGAATTCTGCTGTGCAGAAGTTCTGGTATCTTATTATTTGATACACAAGATAGGATCTGAAAGACGCCTCAGGGAAGTCAAAAGGCGTGCCCCTCAAAATCCCACAAAATCAACAGATTTTAATTAGATTCTGAATTAAAAAAAAAATAAAATAAAAAATTAAAAAATATTAAAAGATAAAATATAACTCACTAATATTTTAACAATCAAAATAAGAATTGCATTAATAAAGCGTCTGTGATATCTGTATCATAAACCGGCATAGCTTGTTAAAACAAACAATTTATTTCATCCACCAGCGCCCCCAAAAAAGGCAAAAAAAGGCTAATGCTATACCAAGTCGTGCCGCTGGAGGGAATGCGACACTGACTCACGGAAAAAAGCAAGAAGCCCTTGATGGTCCTCCCCTGAGCTCGCTGCCCCCCGACAGCAGCAAGGGACGGGGCGCTCCCCAGGCCCAGCGCAGCACCGCGCTCTCCTGACAGCTTCACTGCCCTCCGACCAGCACAGGCAATTCCATCCACGCTTTCTTCTTGACAGATCAACAGGATCAGAGGATCCTCTGGTTGGAGAATTTCTTAACATTGAGCAGTTACCAAAACGTACTGATTAATATAAGTGCTCTGACTTTCCAGAGCTGCCTGAAAAACTTCATCGGTGTACACAATGATTAACTCTTACCTACTAATTGCTTAGTTGCTTTAATATGGTACTGATGAAGACAAGTTGAGGGTGTTCACGCTTACTAATATTTCCCTTTTAGTGGGCAGCTTATTTTTTCCTAATGTTATAATTGGTCTCAGTTTTAGTGGTTAGGAAAAAGTCAGGTTAACATGAAAAACAAGCACGGAGATTTTACTAAAGACATGAGTCTTCTCCTTTCCTACTTATGAAAATATGTTTTAATAATGAACATATTTACTTCGAGAGAACTTTTCTCTGCCACTAAAATGAAGCTTCCTAAAGGCAAGCCTGGCAGTGGTTACTGTGGTGCAATACTTCACCTTTTCTTGGTTATAAAAGTACATGAGGAAAGTTGTGGGTAATTCTTTATTGGGCAGATATGTTGATCAGTGGGACTAATCACAACCCTAAGTCTACTTAAGGATCTGGAATTTACTGAGAAGGTTTAGTACAGCAACCACTGGGTCCACAGTTAGCCCGAATTACAACCATGGCTTCTCTAATAATGCCCCTTTCATTTGTGAATCAGTTGTTTTTCCAATTGCAAGCAGGAGTTTGAAAGAATTTTTGGCATTTGTGTAATTCAGGTTTGTATAAAAGCCACTCCAAGCCTCTGCCAAGCTACTACTGGCACCAGCCAGGGCTGCGGCTCTGTTACTTTTGATGGATCTGATGTTGTTCCCTCACTGCTGGCAAAGTGATCCTGATTAGGACCCAGAAATTCATCCCCTGTCTCAGTCTGCAGGAGATTTATCTGTTTGATACCAGTGCACGTAGCTTTCCTTCAGGAACTGGAAAAGAAGGGGGGGAAGACAGGTAAGGTCGAAAGATGGGAAGAGGGAAGCACTGAACGTAACACTCTCAATGGCATTATGAAATCTGTAACAGGAGAGTTGCTGCTGCCAGGGTAATGGTATCTGCGGGCATTTGTTAGGAGTTTGTGAAAGGGACCCAGTGCTTGGACGGTTGCACTTCTCTTGGTGGTCAAGCATCAGGCAATGCTGTAAACAAAGTAGTGCATTTTAAAAGAATAAATTTAAGAGTCTTCTTAGTTAAACAGTGCATCCTTTTACAATTCTCTGTAGACTCTGTTGACAGAATGCTGTCACACAATAAATTCAGTTGTTATATCAACTCAACTAATGTATTAACAATTTCCAGATAATCTTAAAAGATGAAAAATGTTTGTTCTTACCTTATTACCTTTCATGCTATCGCAAAAGCAGGGACTTTTACCTTTGCATACACAGCTCTGAAAAACAAAAATACAAATTTTATAATAAAATTATTTTTCTCATTGTGTTATTTGGTGAGGGGCAGATGAGATCTCTGTGGTTTTAGTAAGGTAATTATTTCACAGATAATACAACTTCACATAAATAAAAAAAGTTTGTGAAGAGTGGCAATTCCCAACAGTGAAAAAGGGCTCATTAGTCCTCTATACTGTCTTTTGAGACAGAGAAGGGCTCAAGTCTAATTTCACAGTTAGGCTAAAGGCCAAGAAGCCATGCTTAACACCACCAGGATTATACTATCAGTATGAAATTGAAATTCAAGAATTCAGGCTCACAGCACTGAACATTGATGATTCTTTACAAAACTTACTATAAAAACAAACACACACACTGATACTGGTTTAGATTGCAATGGTATTATTTTTATTTTAATCCCTTAAACAGTAATTTTCTGATTTTTTATAGCTGCGATCACCTCCTGACCCTGGTGTACAGTACTCAATACAATTACAAAGAACCCTCAATTTTGTTGTTTCTTAATTCTGGAGGTTTCCCGAGCCAAGCTATGTCACAGTGAGTGACATCCCTCACACAGGGATGTTGCCACTCCCGCGGCAAGTCCTGGGCTGTAGCTGCTCCCAGCATGTTTGTGTCTTTAGGTGAATCTGTAGTTCAGAACCTTCCTTGGAGGGCTGTGTTGAGTCTGTGACCCCTACTGCTGGAGTACGGCGTGGCTATCTGGGGGCAACTGCAATTTATGAAAATTCAATCAAATATGAAGATATACGCAGGTTTTTTTTATTGATCACGCTTAACATGAAACAACCAACCAACCAACCAACCCAAAAAAGGATATTCAGTATGCAGTTGGATAGACAGCATGGCTAAATTAGCCAGCTCATGTACTGGGTAGTCAAGGTATAAGGCAGCTCAGCAGAGCAGCAAAGCACATCTGAGATCCTGCTACAGCGATTGTGCACTCAGTACCTGAACTAGACCAGTCCTCATGGGATGACTCTGCAAAGGACTTTTCTACACTCGTGCAAACATATCCTATTTCAGTAGAGTGGAGGAGGAAAAAAAAAAAAATAATCCTTTGTTAACATAAATATTATACATTCTAAAATATCACTAAGGTCACTGAAGCCATATATTTCATACAGATGTGGAGTGACTGCATTTATTGTCCTTCATTGTACATTTAAATTCTTTCCTTTGTTTTTGAAGCTCTTGGTGAATGACTTTTTCAATCATGCCACTGTAAAAAGAGAGTTATTTTTCAATTTACCTTCCACTTTAGTATATATATTTATCAGAATCTATGATATAGATAGAGACAGTAAGAAAGGGGCAAATATCACATACTGGTTATGAAGATGTTATTCTAAATAATAAAAAATTTAGAAAAAGAAGGAAGAACTGTATTTTTTTTTCTTACAAGATTAAAGCCTTTAAGATGGTTATGATATGAAATTTCTATTTAGATCCTGAAGACAGAATTAATTAACCCCTACAGCTGGTCATAATACAACAGCAGCACTGTTCCAAATTTATAACTTTTCCAGTGGTGTTCTCAAAAAAAAAACCCCAGAAAACAAGAGTCAAAGGGAAAAAAAGTGTTTTCCATTACATTTTAAAATTATAAAGTCAGATTGTCATTAAATTTATGTTTTCCTCTAGCAATCTGTTCAGGCAAAACATTTCACAGAATTGAAAAGCATCTTTTATTCCCACAAGATACAATCAATTTTTCTATATCATCCAAAACTGAAGTATGTGGTATCAGCTCCCTGCCTTCATTTCTTACATAGTTCACGGTGTTTGTCTCTTTCCATTGATTACATGGGAAACTTGACATCTGGTTTGGAACAACTCCTCCAGTCTCTTCCAGTGCCTCTTTGAGGATGGAGGAAAGACGTTGCAAGTACTTGCTATTCTCTGTGGACTAGACATTTATTGACAGTAGCTGCCTGTTATTTAGGTGGCTGAAGTTAGTCAAGATGATGACACCATCTAATTCAAAAATAGAAGCAGGGGGTATTTCTCCAGTGAAGAGCTATTTAAACTTTGTTGTTGTTTTTACAACATAAAACAAATTAGAATCAGTTGGCCATGGAAAGCAAATCCCCCAAGAAATGATTGTGGCTGCCTGTGCTCTACAGACAGATCAATAGGTGATTATGATGTTTCAAGCTAGATTCGCAGAGAGTTGCAAACATTAAATACTTAATTTGTCATATTTAAGGAAGACTCTCTATTCCCCTAATCTGTCAGCTACAATTGAGGGGTACTGCATCAAAAAACTGGAAAACAGAGTTGTCATGTAAAACAGCAACTGTATGACTAGGCTACCCTTACTATTATTTTAATTGATATGATTATATCACCAGAGACACAAGAATAAATACCAGAGCAGAGTCAACAACAAACAATATCGTGATTTCTGCTTGGTGAGGTCTATCATTTTGGCACTGGATGATCTAAATTCACCAAGATACCTTAAGCCTTTAAACATAAATACCAGAGGATAAGGTGACTTATATCTCAAAAAAAAATTGGCACATAGTCTATAAGACAACCAATTTTCTTGTTTCCTATTCACTAACAGTACCTTCCATCCCAAAGTATTCTCTTCAAAATAGGTTACAGAGGTTACGAGTACATGTCTGCTAAGCAGTACAAAACCACTAACTGTTCAACGTTCAGTGTCTCCAGGAAAAATGTAAACACACCACACAATCAAAGTAGTCTTAAATTGCAGACACTGCATTTTACTGCTGTACAAGGCTGATGAGTGACTCAAGCTACCACATTAATAAGACTTGCATATGAAAATTGTAAATTAACTCCAGGATCCAAGACCCATTTACTCAGCAAAGATTTAGTTTACAGATTTAGTGGACACATGGCTGAGTCCTTACAGTAAAGGTGCTGTTTTACTGAGGAAAAAATGCTTACAGTATTCCAAATTCTCTGAACTTTGTCAGTGTAACTGGGGTCATATCCTGGCTGACCAGAGAGCTTTCCTGAGAAATAGCCACAGTTGGCTTCTAATCTTCCTAGTACCAGTTTATTCACCATTATATTTCTATAGACCATCATGGAGCTACACCTTAATTCTACCCGTGAAAGTAAAGCTAGAAGGAGATTCTTTGCAGTATTTGTATGCAAAGCACAGTTTTCAGGACATGTAGAGAAATCAGCAAATGAAATTGCTCTTCTACAACAGGTATAATCTGCAGAAAATTTTATATGTACAGATACAAAAGAAATTTTTCACTTCCAATCACAGCTGATTCAATGTGAAGTTATTGCATGAACATGCAGAAACTTACGATGCTACATAACTAAACAAGGTTATTAAACTATTTAAAGAAAAAAAACGGCTTTGCTGTTCAAGAAGTCAGAATGTTTAGAATATGTTTAATTTGCCATTACTAAGCTTTCAGATCAATTCAGGTCTTTTTGTGTACACATATCACTTTAAACTAAACTGAAAAGACCAAAGATGATTTTACATGACACAGTCAGTTAGTTGGCTAATACTACGTGTTTGGGCATATGATTTTTACGTAAGATTAGATTCTGCCTTCTGTAAAGGAGCCTTGAACCAAAAAATCATTGCTCACTTACACTACTGGATGTTTCCACATCCTTGCAAGATGCCTGCAGCTCCTTTTACCAAAGGACCATAAAAAACAAGAGTATATTGCCAGGTTGTAAGGTAAGGACATTGAATATTAGTTAATAATGGTTCATTCAAAGTCACTACATCTACATAACTAAAGTTATTAGCAAAGCCACAGGTTTGCTGCATTTTTTTTTCAGTTCTGTGATTTTTATAATAATCACCCACATTATTTTAATATTTAGATGTGGTAGATGGCACTAGATTTTTGCTCTAAAAATCTAGGCTTACAGATAAAGCCAGATCATTTATGACTAACAAATTGAATTAATTTGTCAATGAACCAAAACTTTAAGAAACCAACACCTTCTTGGAGTAATCTATATAGAACTCTTTTCAAAAGTGTTTTGAGTGATAGTAGTAGTATTCTATGCTCTTTAAATAATTACAGGCATACACACTGAAACACATTTTTTGCAGCAGTTAATTTTTTGTTCGGTGGGTGCCCCCTTATCTGTAACACTGAATTGCCCTTCCTACACTATGGGATCGGGATTCTACGAGGCTCTGCCTTGTTCCTGCCCTGAATTCAGTGACTAACTTAAGCACCTGCTTAGAAAGAGTTCCAGTCCTCTCCTCCGTGGAATCCCTTGAAGAAACGGCAAAGATGACAATGAAATAACATACTACAGACTGTGTTGTCACCTAGGCAAAGCTTAATGTAGATTCAGCATGACACTGCTGCTCCTACCATCGCACTCATGACAACTTAACTTGGAGTATCAGAATCTTACATAGCTCACAGTACTTCGTCAATAGAGCTAGTTACATGAAGGATGTCAGAGAGTGTATTTAGGGATGTTATCAAACTGGAATGTGTCAAAGGATGTCAAAAAGTGTTAATGTAAGGAAAAAAGCTCACAATGATAGGTGTTTCTATCAACAACACAGGCTTTGAGCCCTGTCACTCACATTGGTGGGGCAATGCAGTCACACCGGGAATGGTTTAAAGGGAGGAAGATGGAGAACAGACAAAATGAGCCAGTGAGGGCAATGAGCCAATTTTTCTCCATTGATTACCTTTTGGAATGCCATATATGATGACAGAACAATCGGAGTACTGGTTTGCTTTTCCCAACCCAGAAGATCAAACTAGGTCAGCTGTGATTTCAAATACATATTTGTGTTAAAAATACAGCACCCAGAACAAAGAGACAGCAAAATGCGCTGCTGCAGGCAATAGGCACTGTATTCTTTAAGTTTCAGGTGAAGACTATATCAAGACCCCACAGGATGAGTAATAAAGACATTCATATGAAAGCTGAGATGAAATTAAATGTATTCTGCAGGACTACAGTGATCTGACTGCAGCAGGGCTTAAGCTTACACTTTTGGCGTGATTGTTCTTTAACTTTATGGGTGAAATCCACCAATGCCAGAGGTAAATCCTGGTTCCCAGATTCATAGAATTGCCTAGGTTGGAAGAGACCTTTCAGATCATCTCATCCAACCATCCACTTAACACTGACAAAAACCATCACTAAACCATATCTCTAATCACTACATGTACATGTCTTTTAAATACCTCCAGGGACGGTGACTCAACCACTGCAGCCTATTCCAATGCTTAATAACCCTTTCAGTGTTAATTTTTTCCTAACAGCCAATCCAAACCTCCCCTGGTGCAACTTGAAGCCATTTCCTCTTATCCTATTGCCTGTTACTTGGGAGAAGACACAAACTCAAACTCCCACCTGTGTAAAACCTCCTTTCAGATTCAAAGACAACTACGCAACATGAGAAATTTTGAGATGAATTAAAAGCAGTGCAAGTGATAGCCATTAATTACTCTGGACAGTAAAAATAGTCCAGGTGTCCTCTCTCAAGTGGGTAGTGAAGCTGTCACTTTCCTGAGCAGCCTCACCTTTAAAAATGCAAGCTCAATTTTTCATTTAAACTCTATTTTTATTAGCATTTCACCTATCCTGCCATTAGGTCTTTATCTAACCTCAAGATTCACTAAATTAGAACTCCATCAAAACAAGATGTTTTGGATTTGATCTATTTTTCTGTGATGCTGCTTTTTTTTTCTTTTCCATTTTCCTGCTCATTGAAGGCATCCTGAGTAGCCTACAAATACGGAGGTCATCACAGTCCCTTCCAAATGGAAATTAGTTAATTTCCAGTTTTATGTAGTTTCTCTTAAATTCCAATACCTATTAAAAATTATGTATCAGTGACAGAGCTCCTTTAAGAGCCTTAATTATTAATTTTCATGGCTGCTGACACACTGAGATTTCTGAATTCTTCCTGAGCTGTCTCAGTGCAGAGCAATCACTTTACACATTCCAGAGACATCTATAAACCACAACCGAGAACAGAATACTCAAGTAGGTTATGTTAATATAGTGCTTAAACTACAACGGGCACATTTCTCTAATCATCTTGACTACATCTTTTCTATTACATCTAATAAAAGTGGGTGTGTAAACCATTATGATTACAGTAAGGGGAAGTTTTGCTTTAACATTGAGCTATACTACAGACTTGTGTTAGGGCAGGTACGCTGCAGAGATATGAAATGCTGCACTTCCTGAGGGACACTATGATGTTAGTGGAAGCTTTTAACTTGGACACAGTTACATTTTTTAAAAATATCCTAACGTGCTCATGAAGAGGATCTAAGAGCAGAGCTGTATAGAAAAATGTCCCCACTCTGGAAAAGGCTATAAAAGGAAAATCTTTTTCTGAGTCTGATGCACCTGTGTTAGGATACTCAGCTAGATGAGCACAGTCAGTAATTCTATCTAGGCATGGTTAATAGATACGTGACCCTGGCAGCATATTCCTCATGTTGCACAACTGTAAATCATCATGTAGCTTACAAGGTATTGGAGAGTGAAGTCCCCTCAGTCCAAAACATTGCTATCAAAACAAAATACCAGTCTCACAATTACAATCTGTATACTAAAAGTTTTTCATGCATTCTAAGCATCAAACATGAATTCATTAAAATTATCAAAGACCACAAAGAACTTAGTGTTTTTTTTAGCATTTGCTGGACCAGTCCAACAAAACCAAATTATTAAGCCTTCAATAAATATAGACAACATAGAGCAGAAATAGGAGATGATGAGGTGAAGGAAAATATGTCAGCTCCCAAATCCTAAAACATTGTGTAGTCACTTGTGAAATGGAAGGCAGCCAGACATTCCTACCTTAGAAGACTCCTGTTAACAGTCATGTATGCTATCAGAATTCACAGCATTTTGCCTACCAGTTGAATACCTAGCACCTGACAAAAATTATTTCACTTTACTTTCCATTATAAAGAAATACACCTGGAACTTTAACTAATAAACAACTTGGTCAATAATATCTAACATAAGGAGACTGGATCTCAAAGGACACAGTGGAAGACAACTGTTACGCTATAGACAGTGCAATGGTTGAATAAGCTCCATTAAACACTTGTAATGGGAATCTTGCTCAGGGAATAACTACTGAATCAATATCCCTCCTTGGTGACAGGCCTTTTATTACTGGTTATGTGCTGCTTTCAGTGTGAGATGCAGAAGAGAAGTCCTAAGCATTTACAATCACAGGAAAAAACCCTTCAGTAACACCTCACAGAAACAGGATTTTATGTCTAACTTGTTGTGATCACACAATGTGAACACACAACATGTCTCCATCTGAACTCAGTAAGAATTTCATTATTTAATATCCTTAATTGTAAACTGTCAGGAGTTCTTTCAGAAGGGAATTTTTCTTTTATGTACTATAAAGATATTTTTATAATGGCATTTGCAAACCAACTATGGTAAATGACTGATATGGAGAAACAGAAGAAGCTGCTGTAGACAAACATCTAAACAACTTCTAAGTTCCCTTAACGTAATAGTATCAAACCCTTCACTTCAGCAATCAAAATAATTTTGAAAACTTTCTATTAGTTTTTAAAGCAAAAACCTGCCCATAAGAATGATTATAGTATAATAACAATTTTGTGGTGTTAACCAAACCCCTTAATTAAAACTAGTCACGTTTATCACAATAAAAAAAAAAACCCAAACCAGTAACATAAACCATAAGTAAAACAGTATACAACAGATGGAAACAAAGTTTTCATAGAAATTTAGGTATCTCTTACTTATGTTTAAATGGAATTAATTCTTTCATTGGGGGAAAAAAAAAAAAAACAAAACCCCAACCAACCACTAAAAAATCCAAACCAAAACCCATAAAACACCCTGCAATTATTTCTTATGTTTTTTTTTTTTTTTTTTGTAATATATACTGTACAGCAGTAATTTATTATATTTTTTTGCTGTGAATGAGCCTTTCTGTACGGAATGTCCAAGAAACTACCATAACATAGCTGTTCATACTATTCTTACAAAAGCACACCATTCTGTCATCATGTTCATAGTTCTGCATACAACTTGCATGGTGCCACCCATATTCTTGTCCAAGCAGATACAATTCAATTAATTATATGGAGATTGTCTCTTCTCTCCAATTCACTGACAATAAAGAATCAGGGCTTAGCAATCGTCACTGTGCCCTTCTGTTATCATCACATTAGGATGGAACAAGTATAGTGTTCAGATTTAGAAAAAAACCCAGCACCCTGAGTTTTCACAAACTCAAAATCTGTGAGCTCTGCAGTGATGATCACCAAGGCCTGTACTGTAGAAGCTGCCTAAAATTACTCAGTACCTATGTACACAAGGCTGGCATGTTGTGTGCAGTTTTGGAAAACTGTAATTTGAGGCTCTCAATTGATTCTCTGTTTTGGGGGGTTTTAAAATTGCTTTTGATCTATAATGAGAAGATAGAAAATTATTCCATCTTTGAACAGTGAATGATGGTTTCCATTCCTCTGCCCAAACACAGAAAATTTTGATCCTTACAATGACTACTTACTCGACAAATAATCTCACTAAGCTGGAAGTCATTGTTATGAGAACTGTCAGAAACTGGACCACACGGTTACGATATATTCAGAAGGGTAAAATCTGCAAAGGCAGACCCATAAACC
The DNA here is from genome assembly GCA_013400055.1 of Nycticryphes semicollaris. Lineage (NCBI taxonomy): Eukaryota > Metazoa > Chordata > Aves > Charadriiformes > Rostratulidae > Nycticryphes > Nycticryphes semicollaris. The sequence goes on along the minus strand of VXBJ01002188.1, from coordinate 209,876 downwards.
CCATTTCTGTGGGTTTCTTCTCCTGACCTTGAACACAACATAGGAACAAAAGAAAAAATATTCTTCCTTTACACAAGGAAAAAAAGATTAGGCAACTCAGGCCACAGAATTTTGTTTTGTGTAACAAAGTCTTAAGGGTGTTTAATCAGCTTATTCATCCGTGCTCTTCCTTCCTAACAGAAGGTCATCTTAAAAGAGAAATCTAATAACAAAGAATATACCCCATTTAACTAGTGAATTTTTGCTTAGCTACCATAATACGGTTAGCAGTACATCACTCAATTTGTATTTCTTCCCAACTGTTGAGTGTGGGAATGGTATTCACTATAACTGTTGTCTCCTCAGGCCTGTATATTTGTATATTCATAAAATTCCTGGTGTGCATCTTCTGTTAAGTGGTGCAAATAGCAATGAAAGCAACAGTAGCTTGTTCAGAGAATGCTTATTGCACAATTGCACATGCTTTATTTTCTTCTTTTTGAAAGGCTCTGTGATTTCAGAGATTAAAAAAAAAAAGTATGTTACTTCTTCTTGCAGCTTCCTCCAAAATGATCTGTGAACAAAATGCAGCATAAAGCCCTATCATTGAACCAAATGGAAAAATCTGTAAACCTGAGACTTGGACACTATAACAAAACTGATAAGTTAAAAAAAAGACAAACAATGAAAATAGAACTAATAAAATACAAAGTGTACTAAGTATGCCAAAATGGAACTTTTTCAGTGCGTGCATAAGAGACTGTGGCTATAAACAGTTAAGAAGAAAAAAGCCTTTTTGTATTTCACCTTTCTCCTAGGCTCCTGTAATCCATGCCAACATACTAAGCCTTCTAGTATTACTTTGTTAGGCGGTAGGGTGAGAATGTGACAGTAAACCAGCTGACCGGACATCCCATACTAGCTGCACTTAATAGCAAAGTATTTTGTTTCAAAGACGTGTTATGATAAATCAGCTCTAGGTATTGCAGAAGAGATTGCAAGCACAGATCTCAAAATAAAATGCTCTTATATGAAATGCAAAGCAATCAAGAATCAGTGTTTGCCTGCCTACTTGGATAGTTTCAATAATGCTATTCAGTCAGCAAAAAACTTGAATTACAGAGTTTTGTTTAAATGTGTATTTACCTTGTAGATTTAGTAGAAAAAGGCTATATATGTAGTGTTAACAGTTCAGTTTTCAGAGGTGTTTACTGAGAACACATAAGAAGTTCATCTTTTTCAGTTGTATGATGGAATAAACACAGAAATGCACATTTCTTGGCCATCAGAGCAAGCCTCTGTGTGATATAAGACAGCAGAACTCTGTAATTTTTTGATGCACAAGCATTAGGGCAATTCTGCTAATTTATGCTCGCTCTCTTGGCCCAGTAGGAAAAGCATTGCCCTGTGGAACTCTGGCATTGATCTGTTTCTCTATGGACATGATGGCTGAATTACAATTAATTAGAAAGGCAATCAGGATCAGAACAGTCTAGTATAAATCGGGCCCAATTATCAAAGTAACACCCACATTGCCCTCAGAGATGGGATCATATTAACCAAATCAAAGAGAGCACTTCACAAAGGACTTGTCTTTCTAACATGCTCAGTGAACTCTCTTTTGTATATTCAGGTGCACATCTTCCCTTCTCAGCTGCCTTGTACGACAAAAGAACCTGGGCTCTTCCAAAAGCCAGCAGAGAAGGAAAATTCTCACTGTGACACATTGTCCCTCCAACACTTTGAATCCTAGTTAAAGAAAGCAATTCAGCCTGCATCCCATTCTCACCAGCCTTGGAGATGATCATGGCTAAGCTAGAACACTGCATTTTTTCCTTCCACAACCATGTACTAAGATCTATTTGTGACAACAATATCATTTGCGAAAAAAAATTTGCATGAAGAAGAGACTAGTTTAAACTATTCGCATGCAAAATGTAGCATTTGTAAAAAATGAAATGAATTAGGAAATATGAACACTTTCATCTGGTCACAGACAATAATAAGCCTGTTTTGCTTAGAGAAAGGAGATGCAAAAAAAAAAAAAAAAAAAAATTTTCTCAAGCCTTATAGTCACCGAGTTTATCTCCCTGCATTTGCCAGCAGCACATGATGAAAAAATACAAGGAGTAATAACTGAGGCAAACACAGAATATACAGCACTTAACTTGATCCTATGAGCTAACAAATATTGCAATTGTATTAAATGAAAATAATAAAAAATATCTAGTATCTTGCGGTGCAGCTAACTTGCAATCAAATAATCTTGCTTGAGTAGAAACACTCTTTTACCCTATTCTGAACACATGCTAGCATGATGCTATCAAAAAAAGGATCAATGCCATTAAGAAACAGTATCAATTCAGTACTAATGAACTTGACATAAGTATATTTCTTACAAGTGTAATTTGAAATGGCAAATCCCAGGGAACATATTTCAATTAGTGTTTAATTTCAACATATATAAGGAGTAGGTGGATGGTATCAAAAGACAGGACGCACTCAGGAGAATTAGTTGGATTGCGTGTGTGCATCAAGATGGTATCAGCTCCAGGTGCTATTAAACAAAATGGAACAACATGTCACGGTTTCCCAATTGGCCAATGACAGTTGACAGAGCCCTCAAACCAGGACATAATAAGAAAGCAGATAATTTTTTTTTCTGAGAGGAAAAAAATAAAAACAAGGAATGAGAAAGATCCTGTTCCCTGAAGAAACATATTGATAATTTTTATCATTCTTCTAAAGTATTTAAATGAACGTGGGAAAATCCAAAGAATTAGAACACCAGTATTTGGAGTGAAGGAATACATCAGGCAAGCAGAAAAGCCTTTGACATGGGAAGATATGACTTTTGCTGAGTTTTCAGAAGATGTGATTAGAGCGTGCCAGTGGCCAAGAATGCAGATAATAACACTCCCTAGCAGGTGCCAGAAAGTGCAGCCTCCTAAGGGCAAGGAAGTCTGGACTCTGTGGAGGGCTGTGAGGACCCAAATTTGTTGTATAAACAGCAGCAGGTACAAATTAATTATTTTCTTTCTTGTCTTTAGGAATAAACTACTTATTGAGTTATTAAAAGACACCCGCTTAAAACATTTTTAAATTTACGCCTACAGCAAAAATATTGTTTGCTGGTCTAATATCAATTTATTTTCATATGAAAGTGTAGCGCGATTTTGAAACACAAATGATACATATTTCTTTGCTATGGAAAGTCCAGCCAAGATGCAATGATTTATTTATCAACCATTTCATGTCAATTAGTATTTAATTAGGATTTTAGATAAAATAACTTTTAAAAAAGTTTTTATTTCCTTCATGATCTAGAAAATTTTGTTAGACTCTCTTTTGAAAATATCAGCATTTTCATACAAGAATAGAAATGGTGATATTTGAATCTTAAACTGATCTTAGTTACCTGTTGCAAATGTAGTTTAAACTAATCTCAGACAACATATGAGATCAGCCATATTTTCAGAGCACAACTGAATCAATACATTGTTTTCAAACTTGGCTTAAACAGCATGATTTCTGTGGAACACGCTTCTTATACCCAATTCTGTCTTTAAGACTTAAGTGTAAACAAGGATTTAGTAATGACAATGCTCTAGAAAATTGGTATTTCAGAGCTCATCTTAAGCAGAAAGGCTGCTAATGAACTAAGGTCCACGAGTCTGCAAGACTGGCAAACACTCCAGAACTCTAGTGAGGCTGCTAAAGTGTTGAAATGCTTTACTGGGCTGTGTGCAGGGTCTTACTTGTCCATACGCCCCCCTTTTTCCTGCCTTTGTAGATAAAAACACGAAACAGGATGACAAGACCAACACAGTCAGAAGAGGCTTAGAAAAAGTGTGAGTGTGTGTGTTGTGGTAGAGAGGGGAGGAGTTCCTGGTACACAGCCTATGCTTGTTTAACAGCCAGCATACACAATGATGTCCACCTCTTAGGAGCAATAAGAGCAATGGACGGGAGGTACCACCAAATGAAGAGAAGAACGGAATATGAATAGCAAACTGTGTATAAGAAAGAGGCAGGTCTTGAGTTTATTCACCTTCCACATCTTGCTTTAGAGCAAGAATCAGACCCAGGCAGAGCCTGAAACAACTCTGCAGAAAACATGTACTCTGCAAATAGATCTGGTACCTCTGTTCGACATAAGAACTAAGAGGTATTTTAATTCTATTACAAATAAAACACTTAGATCTTTGTTAAATGACAGAACATGGAAAGTTAGGGTGCCATGAAAAAACCCAAACAAGTTTGGTGAGGTCCTTACGCAGTTTCCACTCACTTTAACTAGAACGGGTGAGTGAAAGAGCTGCAATATTTTAAAAGAAACATTATTATTAGTCTGCTTCAGATCATTACAGAAGAATTTGGCTCTATTTTTAGCAACAAAGCAGATCAGATTTTTTCCTTATAAAGGTGAAGTGCAAAATGCTTTGATAGGCAGTAAAGGATTGTGATTCATTTACTCACATGCAAAGAGAAATTAACACTGTTGACTATTATGGAAGAAGGAGAACTCTAAATCATTTACTAAAACTGGCAGTTTCTTGTGTTTCACGTCTAGCAGAAATTTACTGAGACTGACAATTCTCTGTTTGGTAACTGCTAGAAATGTTTAAGGCTACGCTGACCCATTTACCCTCACAGCTGACTGCTCTTCTCCCAGTTGGGAACGAACAATCTAAACGTTACAACCAAANAGGGTAACGGTACCTCACAGCGGGGCGCGATGTCCCTCACCTCACCGTACACCTCCCACGAGTGAGGCGTGTCGTTTTAAACCCCATAAATTCGCCTTTTCTTCCTCACAACTTGCCAACACAGAAATACAACGAGAGACGGCCGAAGGACTAAGCCCCGCTCTACCCCAGGTGACACCGCGGGACCCCTCGCCATCGTCCCGTCCCAGTCCGTCCCGACCCCTCCACCCCGCATTTACTCACCCCAGCTGCTGCGGTGCGGCCCAGCCACAGCAGGGCNGAGCACAACTGAATCAATACATTGTTTTCAAACTTGGCTTAAACAGCATGATTTCTGTGGAACACGCTTCTTATACCCAATTCTGTCTTTAAGACTTAAGTGTAAACAAGGATTTAGTAATGACAATGCTCTAGAAAATTGGTATTTCAGAGCTCATCTTAAGCAGAAAGGCTGCTAATGAACTAAGGTCCACGAGTCTGCAAGACTGGCAAACACTCCAGAACTCTAGTGAGGCTGCTAAAGTGTTGAAATGCTTTACTGGGCTGTGTGCAGGGTCTTACTTGTCCATACGCCCCCCTTTTTCCTGCCTTTGTAGATAAAAACACGAAACAGGATGACAAGACCAACACAGTCAGAAGAGGCTTAGAAAAAGTGTGAGTGTGTGTGTTGTGGTAGAGAGGGGAGGAGTTCCTGGTACACAGCCTATGCTTGTTTAACAGCCATCCAGAAGCATACACAATGATGTCCACCTCTTAGGAGCAATAAGTGCAATGGACGGGAGGTACCACCAAATGAAGAGAAGAACGGAATATGAATAGCAAACTGTGTATAAGAAAGAGGCAGGTCTTGAGTTTATTCACCTTCCACATCTTGCTTTAGAGCAAGAATCAGACCCAGGCAGAGCCTGAAACAACTCTGCAGAAAACATGTACTCTGCAAATAGATCTGGTACCTCTGTTCGACATAAGAACTAAGAGGTATTTTAATTCTATTACAAATAAAACACTTAGATCTTTGTTAAATGACAGAACATGGAAAGTTAGGGTGCCATGAAAAAACCCAAACAAGTTTGGTGAGGTCCTTACGCAGTTTCCACTCACTTTAACTAGAACGGGTGAGTGAAAGAGCTGCAATATTTTAAAAGAAACATTATTATTAGTCTGCTTCAGATCATTACAGAAGAATTTGGCTCTATTTTTAGCAACAAAGCAGATCAGATTTTTTCCTTATAAAGGTGAAGTGCAAAATGCTTTGATAGGCAGTAAAGGATTGTGATTCATTTACTCACATGCAAAGAGAAATTAACACTGTTGACTATTATGGAAGAAGGAGAACTCTAAATCATTTACTAAAACTGGCAGTTTCTTGTGTTTCACGTCTAGCAGAAATTTACTGAGACTGACAATTCTCTGTTTGGTAACTGCTAGAAATGTTTAAGGCTACGCTGACCCATTTACCCTCACAGCTGACTGCTCTTCTCCCAGTTGGGAACGAACAATCTAAACGTTACAACCAAACAGAGGAGAAAGGAACGGCAAAGACCACCATATAATGCGGGAGAATTTACCGACCCAACGGCGACGCACACTCATCGTTAAACCTGGAAGACAAACTGTTAAGTGAGTTTGTACCGAAGGCCGCACAGGTGGTCCCGATGACAGGCGCTGCTCGGAGGGTGCTCCCCTCAGGGTCACGGCCAGCTCAGTCCCTGCCGTCCCCATCCACCGCCTCCGGCGGGCCCAGGCCTCCGCCGCCGCTTCCCATTCCCGCAGGGAGCCCCCTGTCTGGAAAGGCGGGAAGCTGCCCCGCAACCCACTTTTCCCTCGCACCCGAGACCAGGGTCGGAGCAGTTCCTGTG
>VXBJ01002188.1:53961-203305 GCA_013400055.1 Nycticryphes semicollaris | reverse complement strand
CGTCCCGACCCCTCCACCCCGCATTTACTCACCCCAGCTGCTGCGGTGCGGCCCAGCCACAGCAGGGCCAGCAGGAGCAGCGGCGCCAGGCGACTGTAGCAGCCCCTGACAACCATCTCGGCGCTGCCTGAGCGGCGTCCCGGGGCGCTCGGACTCCGCACCCGCCCGTCCGCGGCTTTTGGCCTGGGGGCTGCTGCCTCGGCTCTCCCGGCGCCCTGGGGTGGGGACAGGAACCGGGGCGGGGCCGGTTGGGCCACCCCTCTCCTCCCCCCCCCCCCCCCCGCGTCTGCTGCCTCGGGTACCGTCGTCAGCCGCCTTCTGTCTGTCTGTCCGTCCGTCGTCAGCGGGCATGGAGTGAGCGAGGAGCCGGGGGCTTTCCCGCCTGGGAGTTGAGGTAAGCGCTGCGGAGGGAAAGCCCCGGGTGGCGGTACCTACCGCTTGTCACGGGTCGTCCCTCCTGGTCTCGGCTGGGCAGCTCGCTGAGGGGCCGGCCCCGTCCCGGGACAGCTGGAGGTGTCCCCGGTTACCGGGCTGCCTGCACTCGCTTCTCCCGCGCCGCCGTGAGGTCGCAGGTGGTGAGCGCCAGCCGAACGGCGTCGGGGCTGCGCGGCGGGAGCAGGGACCGGGACCTGCCTGGGCCAGCGCCGGGCACCGCCAGAGCTAGGACACGGCCTGGGGTCGCACGCAGGGCCCCGGTGGCGGAGTGAGAAGGCAGCGCTGGGTGCGGAGCGAGGCGGTAGCGGGGAAGGCCGGCCACAGCTCCGTCCCAAAGCGCTATCCTGCCCCGGGCGCTACCGGTACCGACCCGGGAGTGTTTTCCTTTCAGCGGTGCTTTCCTCTCCCTCAAGCGTTCTGATAAGGAGACAGCGGAGACCAGAAGGGACAAAGTGCTGCCCGCTGTGTAAGTGTAAATCACCGAGAAATGTTTCTCCCTAGGCTTTCCGCGTAGCTTGGTGTGATACAGAGGTTTTCTGAATGGAAATGCGGTTTGTAAAATGTTGGCAATATGTAACGTTTTGTCACGCATATGTTACTGACAAAAGTAACATATGTTCAAGGTAACCTCTCACCAAAGTCTTGTTCTGAGGTGGTGCAAACTTGGAAAGTGTGTTGGCCAGGCTGGCCACAGCGATTTTACCTTATCTGTGGAGTTCATCAATGCTCCCCTCTCCATCCCATGTTACGCATTTTATTAAGTACTACAAGTGATACAGAAAAAGCAACAATATATCTGTATAAATCTAGTTAGGACTATCATGAGATATGAATCTAAAGCCTTTCATAAGCATAAAGCTAACCACAGAATTTTGTAAAACAGCTTCTCTTTCAGACTTGAGAGTAGAGCTGGATCAACCCCCTGTGAAAGCAGAGGCTACTGTTCCCAAAAGTTTGGTATTAGCAAGAAGAACACATCTCTGGAAGAGCAGAGCAGTATGTTCAGTGCCAAAGATCTTGTACATCATCACAGATGTTATTACCTTGGCTCTAAAATGTCAAGCATCAGTGAGAGCAAGCTGGCAGGTATAGAGAGAACTGGGGGGAAAAATCCCGTTTTCAAGCCAGATTCACGGTGACCGTGTAGAGGTAATGGTATCTTAGGGATAAAAACCACTAAACCGATGCATTTTATTTGTCAGATTACTAAACCTGTTGACTGTTACAGTGCTACATTTTTTACACAGTAATACTGTAATAAGGATGAAAACAGTGTCTGAGATTTTTATAAATTAAAAGTACCTAAATCCACCACAGAAATTTAATATTAGAAGAAATGGTGTTAGACAGAAGGCAGCAGAGACTCATTTACACAAAAGTGCAAACAAAAGATACAGGGTTCTCTGAGACGACAGTCAGAGCCAGCAAGACTACAGTGGAAGAGAATTCTGCAAATTCCTGAGTCCTGAGAAATTATGCAAATTCAGATGCAGGATGAACAGTATAACACTCACTGAGTAAAGAAGATGCTACTTAAAAGGAGAGCTCTTGAATACTAGGCTTTATTAATATGGGAAGAAGAAACAGAAGAAAGCAGGCAAACCACTGCTAGGATAAATTAAGGAATATATGCAGAAATTCTAGTGAATGGAATACTGCTATAATAAAAAGGTATTAAGTCAGTTTTCAAATGATGAAAACCCTGTACAGAAATTGCAAAAAAGAAGTCAGCAAGTCCAAAACAAAGATGAAAAAGTACTAACAAGGGATATGCAACAGAAAGAACATTGCAAAAAGTCCTCTTGTAGGTGGTCCCGGGTACCACCTAGTTCACTGGCACTGGCGGCTATGTAGTATGGCCCAGCTGGATGGTAGTTGTGTGTACGTGTTATAGTTAAGAAACAGCAAGTAATGTTGCATTACAGAATTGTCATGTAAAAGCACATATGCCTGTATGTGAGTTTCTAGGATAGTTAAGTGACTTCAATGTAGCATTAAGCTGGAGTAAAGGTAAGATCAGCCACTGATGTTCTATCTGCTCTTTGATGCTACCATAATTGATGCCACCCATCCAAAGAAAGCCTATGAAACCTTGATGCAAACTGTGTTGCTGGTACTGTTATAGTCCATAATGTCTCCAGAGAGCTGCTCTTGTCTGGCAAAGCAGCAGGCCAAGTAGGCTGATCAGCAGTTGTACCAAAATGTATACCTGCAGCTGCCTCTTAGAGGTACTTCACCAAAAAAAAACCCATCCGCACATGAACAACAGAGAGGTCAACCTTAATGCTATAAAGAAATTGAAAACTGCAAAAAATTATAGTTTGGTGCTATTTTTTTTTTTTAACAGTAATTGGTATTTAATGATTGTAGCTTTGATTTTGTTTCCTGTGTTCTCTATGGTAAAACAAGTGTAACGGTATTTTCTGTTTTTATAGACAAGGAATATTTTTGTGGGAAACATTGCAGTTGTAAGAATTTAGTATAAAGTGCAAAGTTTCATAGGACACTGCAGAAGAAAAAATGGGGCTTAAGGAAAAGGATAAAAAGAGCCCTAATTCTTATTTCCTAATTTCTGAAACCTAGACTTTGCAACTTCAATGGTCTTGTTACCCATGGTATTGGTTTATCTGAATGTAATGAGGATAGAGTTAGGGCTGCTCTAATTTTCATACCTCAATAACTGTGGTTTGTGTGTCTGTCTCAAAATATGGCTCATGTCCATGGTTGTATTTTACCAGAGTCCCTAAGAATGAAGCTGTTGCCATTGTTGATCCTTGTCTAGAAACTAAACACCTAGGTTATATTATGGCACCAGCTTTTCCACACTATGGCTTGTGAGAAATTTATGAGCAGAGGTTTGGTGATGCTTGTATAAAACCTATTCTTTAGTGGTATTGAGTTTTTTTATCCTGGGAATATTTTATCTTTCATTGAATTAGGTAAGTATTCTATTGAGGTAACTGTTGTGATTGCTCTAAAATATAAAACATGAGATCAATTTCATACATCAATCTATATAACACATTGCAGTCCTTATGTTACTGCACTGGCTGCTGAACAATTCAAACTACAGGAAGCTTGTTCAGAAAACAATGACTTTTTGGTAGCCATGGCAAAGTATTGAGCTGAGTGGGTTAAGTTTTCCACTCATGCGTTATGTATGATTTCAAACCCAGTTAATATGTTGGATCAAAATGGATTTTAATTTTAAAATAAGTTTTTCTGCTAATACAAAGCAAACATAGCAAATTTAATTTTCAAAAAATACACATGGAAGTCAATATTATTTATAGATTAGTTCTGGTTAAAAAGATGCTAGACTATCTAAATAACAGAAAGCAAAACAAGTAATGTTTCCAGAACTGTACACTGATTTGCTTTACAAAGAAAATACAGCTGCTTGTTGAACAGCTATCAGGGAGCAGGCAGTTTGCTGCAGGTTCACATCCTTGCTCTCTTGTCAGTAACTGATTGTCTTTGCTTACTCAGGAGACTTCTCCAAAGGAAGCAAACCCCTGTCAGTTCACTGTAGTCAGTGTTCACTCTCCTCAGAATTAACCTCCCCATATTTTGAAGACTACAGCACTGAAAATTAAAAGCCTGTGATAATCTGTGCTATGCTAGGAAAAGCCCAGGCTTTTAAGCCCTCAGTATGAAATAACCATTGTGAATAATTTGTCAGATGGGCCTTATTTCAAAGAGTTACAGCTTTTTTCTTGTTTGAGGGATGTAAAAGTTTGCACAGGAGCTGGCCATTTCTCTGGATTTGTGAAGAGATGTTAGTGCAGTACACTTGTACATAGAATTGGATGTATGCTGTTGGACCTAAGTCAGAGGGTCACAGATGCATTGTGTAGTTAAATTCTGCATGCAAAATTTGACTGTATGGGACTGTAGATGTCTCTGGTCAGTCCCGTGCTTATGGCTTTCAGCTTCCTAAATCCTGGCAAAAGCTGTGGAGAAAATGGTGTAAAAATAAAGCTAAAATAATCTGGATAACATTTGCAATGATTGTCATCTATCCATAAATACGAACGGTTGGACCAGATGATGCTTCCAACTTGGTATTCTATGATTCCGTGATGACTTATTCTGCATTCAGAACAGTCCTCCTTTGCTCAGATGTACACACAGATGCTGGTCCAGCCCAGTTTGCAGAAGACAGTGTCTTGAAAGTATAGCCAATATTTTCTTGATTTTTTTTTTTTTTTTAAAGTTTATTAGGTTGGTATCGTAGACAGGTGTCACTTTTTAAAATGCTTTTAGCTAAAATGGTGGATATGATAGTTTTTTAATAAGTAATGATGCAAGATCCTCTTTGTTTATTATTTCAACTCTGAGTGGAGACTATCTCTTTTCTAGGCTGAAATCTTGTACCCTTTTTATATTGATCTGTAATTTCGTGTATAGTTCCCTTGAAATAATTGGATTGCTGATAAAATAAAACGCGTCTTGAATAGGAATAATATAATGTAGTGCTAACATAAACCTATGCTGTATGACATATGTAAATGGTGAAGGCATACATTTCCAGTAATTATTCATGTTTGTACATCAGATGTATATTTTAATATAAACAGGTTCAGAGGGGGAAAACAACAACAGTACAACAACAGTATGGAACAGTCTTTATAGACCATCCGCAAACAGAAGGAAAGAGAAGACCTGCTGGTAAAAAAAAAAAAGTGCTGCATATACAGATCCTCAATCAGTGTGAATGGCAACAACAAAGGATTCGTTTGAATGGATTAAGTGGCTTATCACAGCTGCCTGGTGAGTATTACAGATCACTAAAATTTTTAACTAGAGTCACGTAGATATATTCTTAGCTATCAGTTTAAGAGTAATAAGAAATCACCAGTTAAATAATTTGTAACCTGTCAAATTTTATAAGCCTATACAATCATTTATTGTATTTGATTTTAATTGCTGCTCTATAAGTTTATACTTGCAGAGTTTATACCATTTAAATTTCAGGCACTATACTATTTAAATAGTAGGAAACGGGAGCTATAATTCTAAATCTGTTTTAAGAGAAAAGGTGTTGCTACACTCTAGTGATGAACATACTTGGAGGAGAAAAACTAATGACAAACTCAAACCTGAATGTTCTAGAATAATTTTGCAGATGAGCAAGAATTATTAAAAGGCATGAAGGAAACTTTTAGAGACTACGATGGAAATACCCGTCTGCTAGCAGCTGTGGCATGAGTTCTTTTTGTAGGAAAATGATCCTTTGGAGAAGATTAGGATCACCATGGCCAGAAATTTTCAGAGTGGTACATGGAATCAATGATTCCATCTCTGTAATATCTTCTGGGAAAAGTCAGTGCAATTTTACTTCTTGCTTGGGGTCCTTATAAAACTTCATGCACCAAGCTCTTTAGGAATGTGAAGTTATGCTTTTCTACCTGGGAACCTGGCCCAGCAACTGTACCTTGCTTGAATCAGACAGTCTTGCTGCTAGGCAGTCTTCTGTTGTGCTAATAAGCCCAAACTCTCTCCAGTGTCTTTTTCATGTCTATTTGGTTTGTGCAAATCCAGGCTACTTGTTATTCAGGTGTTCCTCAATGTAACAGACTTCTAACCCAGCCATCTTTCCAAGGTAGCTCTTCTTGCCTTTTTTTCTGCATTAGTTGTGAATGACTTACCTCTAACAGTCAGTCTTTTGCTGATTTGAGTATGTAGGCAATGTCTATCTGGCTTCTGGAGGCAGGGATTTTGAACTGATAAAGAACAATCTGGCAAACACATACCTGTCGTATATGACCGGAAAAAGGGGAGACGGCAGCGCCATGCATCAAGAGCAGCATCATTCCATTTCAGTTGTGCAAGGTCTTCATGAGAACTTGGCATTTTCTTAAATGAAAAATAGCCCACACCTGGCCAACATTGATACAAGAAAAATATTTACAGAGACTGTCTAAAACTGCATAAGGTTAGAAGCAAAACCAGCTTTAAATTAGAAACAATCACAGCACAAGCCAATCTTATGGTCTGCTACAAGAGGTTCCTTTGAGGTTAAATTCTTTCTACACAAACTTAGTTGATGCATTAAAGGATGAACTGCTGAGATGTACAAACCTTCTCAGCCACTTACTGCTGTAGCTGATCATCTGACAATCTCACACAGTTTAATCAATCCTTTATTCCTTGTGTGGCAAGAGTCTGTATGAGCTTTTATCATCATTTACTACTAATTTCTTTCTTTTTTTTTTCTGTAAAATCTGTGTATTTGAAAAGAAGTTATCAGGCAACACAGGTTTAAAAGATATATAGAGTAAATGTACATAAATGGCTGGAATATCTTAAATTTGTCAGTATTGAATTTATCAGTGTATAACAATGCATATAAAAGTTAAATAATTTGTAGTCTGTCCCTATGAATAATTGATAGTCAGGGAGAGTAACTGTGAGTTTTCTGGCACCATTCTCAGTGCTCCAAAGAGTTGGCCATGTGAATAACAAAGGAAAAATAAAGTTTGATCTCAATAGGATTTTGGAAAACTTAGTAATATACTTAAATATTTTCAGGGTTGGAGTAACTTTGATACAGGCTCCACTATGACATTGAGAATAATACATGGTAGTCCATATGTTATGGCTGTATCTAATTTATCATTTCATTTAATGAGTGAGCACCTTAGATCTCATTAATAATAATAATGATATTAGTATTAATAATAATATATAACAATACTTATTTCCTGTATTGCTGCAGAAGTTTTGGGTGACATACTTTATCCTCTTCTTTTTTGCATGTAGAAATCATAAAAGACATGATTTCAACTTTATAATCCATCACTAGCAATAGCTGGCATGGAGCTGGGCTTCCCCAGCAGCTGCTCTGGAATCATACGGCTATTTTGAGTGCTGCTTTGCTCCCTGCTTTCTCTCACTCTCCCTCAGCAAAAGAAAACAGCACCAGTTAACTTATTTTGAGGCAGATATGCATCACCTCCATCTCTGCTCAATCTTCACCTCATGGAGATGCAGAATTCTGACTGGAGTGGTTTCCCTCTGGGCATTCGAATTGTGGGATTGGAAATAGGTTATAAGAGAGAAGTTACAAGGACTTCTACGTAGTCATATTCATGCCTATCTGTTTGCACTCAGTCTCACAAATCCAAAAAGGCAAATATATATAGCATGTGCTGCCCATGTGCATACCCCTTATAAATATACTCTTTTACTAAATAATCACCCCAAACAGGACTTAGTCACTTGTACACACTTTCGAGGCTACTTTTTTTGTGAAGGTTAGGTGTTGGAAGTTTAGTTTTGATTTACCTTTCTTCTTCTTTTAAATTAGGTGGCTGCTGATTGTTTTTTCAGCACAAGAAATTGATGGGGTAAGTGACATTGCTATTTACTTTGTACAGGTGATAGATAGGATGGTAATGTCCAATCAAGTAACACTATATACACCAAATGACCTGTATTTCTACAGGAAAAGTGTGATGGTTGCTTCAATATTTCAGCAGTTCTTACTTTCCTTTCTCTTCCAGTTGTTCAACTTCACTCTTGTAATTTTTTTCTTTAGATTCTTTTAGATTCTAACTTTGGCATCTCTAGAAGCGTTTTGAAAGCTTCATGTAAAAGAACCTCTCTCATGTACTGAGTCTGTCTCCTTCCTCATGAAGTCACTTCAATGGCTCTACATTATAGCATATACTCATTCTAGCTTTCTCTGTATGTTATCCTAGATCTTAAACTGGCCTCCCGCCTCTCTGAAGCCAAAATTTCACTATAATATAGTCTCAATATCTACATTATTTTCTCTGACTGTCCTCCTTATTAATCTTGTTTGCGATGCCCTCACTGAATCTTCTTTCAAGTCCTTCCTCTTTGTTTCTTTCAAATACTTAAAAGCTCAGTTTTATTGGGTTTTCCCCTAAAGTCATCCCTTTTTAGTTGAACTGTTGAAAATGGCAATATTTTTTTAAAAATAAATGTGCTAAATTAGAGCAGGGGATACCAGATTACTATTAGAAACTTACATTCCATGATTTTAATAATTAGGTGAGGGACTAGTGTGGAGTAGATTAGTAATTTCATGGGAAATCTAGTATGTGAAAGAGAAGCAGTCTGTGAGAGAGACCTTTGTATTCTCTCGTTCAGAGGTTTGGGAGTACCAGATATCCTAAAATATTGTGGACAGAAAGAACAGAAATTTTCCTCCTTATCTAATATTTGTCAGTTTTCTCCTTGAAAAACTGAGGTATGAGCCTATGGTGTTCTGTTGGTTATTAAGTCCAGTAACAAAACAATGTTGACCTTGATGGAAATGAAATCTACACTGAACAAATATTTTCATGTTATCACTGTTTACTTGTCTACCTAAATTATTCTTAAACATTTTAAGTCCTCGTCTTCTATTTCAAAACCACTTTGATCATTTACACAATTTTGCCAAAGAAATAATGTCACCTAGTGGACATTCCAGCCATATATGCGTGTTTATAAATTCATGTGGCATATGTTTAATACTACAGTTTGGGAAAGAGAAAAGAATAATAAGGTCACGTTCACTTGCCACACAATAAATTACTGAATTTACCTTTTGTCGTCATGTTTTATTTTCTCCTTGAATATGCTTTCTTCCCTTATTGCAATTTGATGAAACAAAGTAGGCACCTCTTTTTTATTAAAAGGACAATGAGGGAAAGTTATATTAACATAATTACATCATGCACGTACTTCTGTTTCATTTCATAAACCAGAATTAAATACAAGGCTTTATTGCTGAGTGGGATTGTTGCTCTTCCACCTGTTTTGACTTTCCTCACTTAGTCGTAGTTAAACAATCTCATAACAACATGTGATGGGTTACAAATTTCACATTATTGCAAAATAAATTCTGACTGTGTTAAAATATTTCTAGATGCAGCCTGTTTCCTTAGTTGTATTTAGCTGTAACATTCAGCATTACTTAACATAACTTGCAGGTAGTTGCTGCACAGTTTCACCTTGTGCAGCAACAGTAATGAGCTTTTTCTTATTGTCTCTGCTACGCCAGTATGCTTATGCTGCTGAGAGGTCCAAAAGGTTACAGGGGTTTCAAATAGAGTATTGATGGCCATATTCTATTAAGCAAGGATTAGAAAAGGTTCGTATGTGTCAAGCAGAAGACGTACACAATATTCTGATGTTTGCTGCTCCGCTAAGTTTCTTCATCACCAGGAAATTGCCCTGTGGGCATCCAAGGGTAGCCAAATCTTAAAAATCATCCAACCAGATAAAATGTCTAGTTGACAATATTTGATGAAGTGATTGTTGTCTGTGTTCTGTATTAATAAATCCATAAACTTTTAATTTTTAGGGAGGGTATGCCTACATTGACCCATGTGGGGGACAGGATTGTTCAGTTTGCCGATGCTTTCCAGAAAAAGGATCAAGAGTAAGTGATGATTAGACCTAATGATAATTATTGTTGTAAATACTGTTCGTTTTGTGCAAATTGCTGTCTCTTAAAATCAATATGCTTGACATAAATCAACAAGTCAATATTCAATAAATGGATATTCAGACCTAAACAAGCCTCAATATAGGAAACTAGCATAATTCTCTCACTGGTGTGAAGCACAGCTACCATCAAAAAAAGTTAAGATTGTTTTTAAACAGGTTTGCTGGTAAATTAGGTTTATAATAGTCACGGTGCCTTTTTTTGTGTTAAGGATTCTTTGAGATCCATTTGATAGTGAGACAAAGGTCAGTCTTAATATATATTTAGTTTAGAAATCTATGCTCACATTCTACTAGGTTGATTAAAAGAGAATGTCTCTCCCATTTACCAATTTTCTGAAAATTCAGGTGTTTCGTATTTGGGTTAGGTGATTCTGAAAAGGTTCCAGACTTTATTTTACTGGCTTAATGCACTAAGGACAAAAAAAAATGTCTGGATTGTCTTTGCCTTATATACATAATTGCAAAACAAGGCATTTTCATATTATACACTAAAATTAATAACTGTGCATGTTCCTATTTGTTAATTGAAATAGTACCATGAATTGAAACTAGTGCCACGAGGACTAGTTCATGTTTTTGCTCTGAGTACATCTCTATATAGTGATACAAACAATTTAAATGTTTATTATTTCATGTATATTAAAAAAAGTTTAGGGTTAGAAAACTTGAACATGGTGGATCATTTTTTGACAAGAGCTGCATGCCCCGTTTGTTTGCGTACAACCTGAGCCTCCGCACAAGCAAGACACACCTTTTCCTTCCTGTGCTTTGGCCATTAGCTGCATGCTTTGCTGTGTCATGATCACTGCCCTGGTGTCCTTGGATCCTATCCTAATCCTCCAGGATTATGTCTATACGAAAGTCCCCCATGCTGTAGGATTTTCATAATAGAGGCCTAGGACGCGTCTATCTCTGTAACACTGTGATAACAAAAGGGCATCCCAGGAAAAGTATTTTGACTAGCAGCATTGCAGTGTCTCTCTGAATAGACTATTTTGGATACCAAAAACCTTATCTGAAGTGCCATATAAAAGCAACTGACTTTGAAAATAGAGGATTCTGGTTCTCTCTCAGTATCTTGGAAGCTCTGAATTACATTCCCATAATCAGTCAATAGTAAATACTCACTGCAGCCGGTGTGGCTCTTCCCTAAACTGTCCTCTCCACCACAGGTAAACTGAACTATGAACATTTCGCAGATAGTTTTCTAAGTACTTCCAAAGATCTGGACCTGTGTGCCAAATAAAAATGTAATAAGCATTTTGAAATAAATTTAATGTCATTATGCAAATTTAAGTCTGAGAATTGCACGATTTTCTGAAACGGATAAGGTGTCTCCAATGTACAATGATTTATGTTTTACGCAATCATTTCTATCAATCAATAGTAGAAGTAGAAGTACTTATGAGACCCTACATGATATATCGTTTAGCTAAACACCACTTCAGATATACTATTGCAAATATTTTTGGTGCTGAATTATTTTCTATCGGATTACTTAATTTTATTTTCATCCTACAATCCTGTTAATTTCTCAAAATCTTGTGTTCCGCCTTTACACTCTGACACAGTAACATTGCTTTCCTAGCTTTTGTGGAGACTATCCATTACAAAATACAATATTTGTTTATCTTATTGTTAACTTCCTAGAATGCAAAACCTCTGCTTTATTTACTTTTCTGTCTGAGTCCTGCTCCCAGGCTGGTTCTTCAGAGATTTGCATTTTCCTTAATCTTGTCTTTAAAGTGCAAGAAAGAATAACTGAAATCCTCTGGTATTGTATGGTATGCAAGCCTAAAATTTGAGAGCTGTACAGTTTATTAAATAGTCCTTCTCTGTAAAGAAGTTGACATAAGGGCAGCAGTATAAATTTGGTTGCCTAGCACCATATTTTTTCCCTTTTCACTATTTAGCACAAGCTAGCCATCAAAATTAGGACGAGCTGTCCCTCTTAGCAAACATTTGCTGATAGTGATTGATTCTAGAAAATTCATAGTTGCATCCGCAACTTCTCTGGGCAATCTGTTCAAGTGTCTCACCACCCTCACAGTAAAGAACTTCTAATGTAAATCTCATTTCTTTCAATTTAAAACCATTACCCCTTGTTCTCTCGCTATGTTCCCTGATAAAAGAGTCCCTCCCCAATTCATGTACTTGCTGGCAATAGCAAGATAGAACAATAATCTCATCCAGACCAGCAAACCTGGAAAAGGAAACCTAGCAAAGGCAACCTTATAGCAGCCCTCAAAGTTAACAAGTCTTTATTCAGCTGTTAAACCAACTGCAGATCCAGAGGCTTTTGCATAGGCTGAATGAGAAAGAGCACCTGGGTGAGCTACATCAGTATATGTATTGAGTTATGTTGATATACATAGGCCAGTCCACCTATTTTTAGTTTTACTTTTTGCTGAATTTTTTTTTTTTTTTTTTTTTTTTTTTTTTTTTATCACAGGGAGTCAGATGTAGGGCATTCCCTTCCATGATCTTTCATAAGACTTACAGGGGAGGAAGGGCAAATTGCCTCATTATTGTACTGTGAAGGTATCAGCCATGTTAGAAACACACAAGGGTCAGACCTGTTATGAATTGATAAAACACATTATTCAAGCTCTTCAGGAATTGCAACCAAATCCTTCATTAGACTAGCTGGAACATGACCATTCCTATGTTATTCTCAATCTTTGTTGTTGACTGAATACTTTCAAATTGAGTTCCAGTTTCAGTGGAAAGTTTCTATTAACTTTTACCTCCTCTAAAAGGGCACAGGGAGAGAAGCTATTTAGCAAAGTGCATTATTTTTACTGCGCCTGGTGGATTGCTTAGGAATTATTATCCTTAGGAAAGATGCTCATGGTATCATGATGTAAACTTTGTGCTAGATAGTTTTTGTAAGTCCCACTTTAAAGTGATACTTTAACATCTGAATAAGAACAGAAGCAGTTTTGTTTCACACATTCACTTCCTTGTACCCTTCTCCACACACTAATGAAAAGGAGATTTTTAGAGAAGTCAGAATTTCTGTCTGCTGATAGAACAGCAGTTGTATAGTTTCAAAGTTAAGGTGTGCCCATCTGATGAGGGTTTCACTTTGTCAGCAGGCTGTGAGGGAAATATTGTTGCTAGTTCCATTTGACGGATTTTTGTTGACATATAGAACACTATGACTGGTATTTGATGACTTCGCTATTTTACACTGGCAATGTTACCCTCCTTTTTAGACTTCCAGTGGAAGCATTGGCCAGTGGAAATTTAGCTAGTAATGTGTTATTTCTATGTTTGGAGCAGAACTATACTAAATCCATGAGAAAGATTTCTACTAAAATTAAGATAGAACAAAAATCTTAGAGCTGATTTAAATCAGCTTCCATTGGTTGAAATTACCAGTAATAGGTAAAGTGTGTTCATGTTTTGGAAAACTAAAACCATTATAAGCTGCGTATGATATAGCTGTAGCCTTATCCTTAATGTCTGTCCACTAAAATAGTAAAATACTAGGGTACTAAGAGAATAAACACTTAAAATTAAACTCCAAAATATGTTTAGGTTTATGAGTTAAGTAGAATGTTGATCATGAATGTGGTATACGGTGAAGTTTCCATAGTAAAGTAAGACCTCATATCTTGCCCTACTGTTTTTGACATAATGACCTTTCTTTCTCCCTTTTTTTTTTTTTTTTAAATACAGTTTAAATATGATTAATTAAAGCTGTGGTTACCAGGACGGTGTAAGAAAACTGTGTAGCTGACTGTGAATGCAGTGGGAATTAAGATTTTGCCCAATAGTTTTCCATTTGAAAATCTTCTAGATGTCAACATAGAAAGCTTTCTTCATTCTAAGTGGACAAGATAATTGAGATTTTACCTTGAGAAAAGATAACCATAGGAGTAAGAAAAGGAAACTGCTATGACCATACTTAAATGTAGTGAAATCGGGCAAGTTGAAAGAAAAATAGAAGCAAATAGCTGAACTTTTATTAAATATTTATGTAAAACAAGCATACTTATGTATTGGTTGCTATATTGGGTTTTAGTAGAGCTTGTGTACCTGACGTTTTCTATTTCTGTCAACCTTAGATAACTGTACTCTAAACAGATTTGCACTACGATTCCTTAGCAAGAAATTATTGTCAAAAAAACATTCTGGTCATTATTGCTAGTAATATAACCCATTCTGATACCGTTACAGTTGTCCACATCACAATTAATGTTTGACTTCTGTTCAATTGGGATTACAGCTCTGTTGGAATTAGTTTCCCATTATACCATTTATCTGTTGATTTCATGTCACAACTCTAAAGGACTTTCTTCCATAGGACACCATTAAACTGTGCTGTTAAATCTCTTTACGCATACTGTGTGCTACTATACATGTTCATTTAAGAACTGCAGAACAGATAAATAAGAGGAGAAAGTCATTAGTGAAAGTATATAGGCCAGTTCTACATGTTCTGGGCTGGCACCAAGAATCATCTGAGACTTTCTCCTGTCTCTTTTCACAGTCAAGATGTATGGTCTTCCAGGAGGCAGCAGCATTCACTGTTTTTAATGACAGGCAAACAGCAACCTCGTTATTTTTAAATTTTCCCTCCACCTTTTTCTCTTTGGTCTCCCACAGTTTGTGATTTTAATTTTCTCTGGATATGTCAAACACAGTGAAATCTTTCGTCCATTTCCCCCTCTAACTTGGAAAGTAATTTCCTTAATAACTCCTGCATTGTTGTATGAGAGGCCTCTGATAATCCTGGCTACTCTAACTGAATTTTGATAGTTAAAAAAAAGTTTGCAGTTAGCACTGATGGATTTTAGACCTGTCCTGTGCTGACCCCAGAGTTTGATTCCATTCAATTCCTTTGGCTTTGTTTATAGAGTTAAGTAGATTTAGAAAGCAAGCGTCTATTCATGACCCAACCTGATCTAGCTTCTATGAGTATCATGTGAAATGCCTGGAGCAAAGTTAATAATAGATATAATTCAGCAAGACCAATGTTCATTCTTTTGCAGATGAAGGAAGTGGCCTATTTTCATACTAGTGTAGGAGAGAACCTAGCAAATAGAACCCTAAGAGGGAGGTCTCATGTTTTCTGGTATATGAGGTGTAAGTAGTAGGCATTCACAAGAGGTACTAAGTCAGTTGGTTGTTACAAGTAAGTTAGAATGTCAGCTGAAGTATACTTCAGAGCAGTGGGGTAAGAATGGGGAAACTGAACTCTATAGTAGGTCTGTCACCTGGCATCACTTTTCTTGTAACATCTCCTTAATAGGTTGTCACATCTCCCCAGTGGATCCTGTGGGTTAACTGAGCCCCGTTTACAACACAGTGTAACCATATTTAAGAATCACTAACTGGGAAACTGCAAACTCTGTCTGTTTTGGGGAATAAGAGACATTCACTAAATCACACTTTTTTGCACGGCAGTATGCAATGGCAGTCTGTTACTCATATGGAATATCCAGCACTTGTATTTGAACTTTCAAGCTGCACACTTGAGAAATAAATATGTAAAATCCATCTACTTGATCTCAAGTACAAGTACTTAGTTGAATCCACTATCGGAGATGTGTGCATGCTAGCATCTGTGGAAAGCCAGATCACTCCCATTATTTGCCTAATGTTCCTTCCTCATTTTTCTCGGTATATTTGCTGTGATAAAGTTTTAAAATAGAAGAGCCCTGAGACCAGTTATACATTCTGTAGTATTTCTATTGCATTACAATTACATTCACTGAGAACCATGGAAAAACAGACCTAGAGAAATGAGACCCCTAGATCTATATCTGAGACAGACCACACATTTTTTTATAGCTAGGCAGAGCAGTAGACAGGCCTCTGGCTCCAGAAGTTAGGATTTGAACTGGTAGAGAATGGAACCTGCTTACCAGAATGTGGAATAGGAACAGGATCATTCAGTTTTCCTCACTGTAAGGTCTCTGAGGCTGTTCTTCATGTACAGTGTCCAGCTACAGCATCTGTAAATTGGCATTTTTCATATTAGACACATTTCCAATTTTTTCAACAGCTTTGATCTTGTTAAATTATCCCTCCTTTTGTTCTTGATTGTCTGTCTTTCCTTAATACTTTTGGCTTCCCTGTCTCACCATATTAAAAATAGTGTTTTTCTCAGTTGCTGCAGATTAGCAAACTTTTCCACATTAGGCAAGACAAAACTCTACGAAATCACTCTTTTTCATAGATTTGAATCAACCAAAAATTGCCAATCAGTGACTTTCAATAAAATGAATCGGAACAAAAGTTAATTTTATTTTATTAGCTAATCTGATGTTAATTATTTGTTGTCTAAAATGCTCTATTTGCGCTCTCTGCTTTGAACCATTACCAGTGTTTCTTAGTGTCAGTGCCAAATTCTCTCTTGTTCAGTGTTTGTTTAACACAATAGTGACACCCACTGGCTTATTGGATACTTTTCATGGTTGCACAGGGTTAAAACACAAAACAAAGTATGCTATGAACAATGTTTTCATCACTGTGATTTCTTGTGCTTCAGTGAAGTATCACTGTGAATACTGAGCTGCATCCTCAGGTGCTATGTTCCTGTAGCATATTGGATCACTGAAATATATGTTAAAAGAGCACAGAATTTTCCAGTAGTTTGCAGCATGTTCCAGATGCTGAGAGAAGTCAAACACCAAGAGTTACTATTGCATTTAATTTACTCAAAATCTGACTGTAAAAAAAAAAAAAAGGTTAGCTAATAGTGAGAAGTTGTTACGGGATCTGCTATTTCTGAACAACCTGAGGATAAAGTACATGCCATACACTAGTGTGACCTGTTTAACCCACGGTCACAGAAAAATTTGCTCTATTAAGGACAAGAGAGTGGATTTAATGCCAAGTTTTATGCTTTGTCAGATTTATCTCGTCTTGATAAAGCTAGTATTTAGGAGGGGGTTTTTTGACCCTTGACTTACAGTGAAAATGGTTTTGGTCCCAGTCCTAAACTGTTAGAGTGGAGGAGTGGAAAATTCCCAGAACGGACACCCCTACAAGCTGTGGCTTTGCTGTGTAGCAGACCTGCTTGTCCAAAAAGGGAGAGGACAGGGGTGGAGCTCAGAGTAGCAGCAGATGCTCCCACCTCACTAAGCAAATCACAAAAGTAAACCTGTCTGCCAATGCCTTTGTGTGCATCCCTCTTGCCCCCATACTGCTCTACTTCCCTCCCATTCTCTGTCCTGCTGCTGATAAAATTAGGACAGGTTACAACCCAGAGTCTAGTGCAGAATGAAAAAGGGCACAATATTACTTGCCTACCGGGTGAATCTGTGGAGTTGCTGGGCATTTTCATTTTTGTTCATGTGAATAGAAGATAAATGCATGTCACTGGTACGTCCACATAACCTTTAACATAGGATACTGTCAATAACTGGACTTCTTTTGACTTTATTGAAAATGAGAAGCAAGGCAAAATTCACTCTAATTCACAGCATGAACCAGTTTTTCTAATTCCCAATTAAGACTCCTTTAAAATATTGTGCTTTCAGACAATTAAGCACTCAGGGCACTCTAAAAATCAGGTGCTCTTCAGTG
Source organism: Nycticryphes semicollaris (assembly GCA_013400055.1). Classification (NCBI taxonomy): domain Eukaryota; kingdom Metazoa; phylum Chordata; class Aves; order Charadriiformes; family Rostratulidae; genus Nycticryphes; species Nycticryphes semicollaris. The sequence continues at coordinate 185,860 of VXBJ01002188.1, read as the reverse complement.
TGCTAGGCAACCAAAAAGAGTAATTCCAAACCTTGGCCATTGCCTTTTCCAAACAGCATTAAATGCTTTCCTGAATTATTCTGAAGTATTTGCAGTCTTACTCTTAGGAAGCGTACTTAATTAAAGAAAAATATAGTCTTGTTTGTCAAAAGTCAGTTTCTTACTGCAGGTCAAGCCCAGGATGTGCTAAAATAACAGCCCATAGTCTTGGCATGGGTAGTTCCTGACCTAGACAATTAACAAGGCATTGAAATCCTAAAGGAATTTATTGGCATCAGATGGCAGAGCAGGCATAACATTCTGTTCATTTTAACTGAGCTAATTTGTCATTTCCACATGAGCATGACTACCTTCATCCTCTTTATTTGTACAGCTGTCCTGAGACTGTAATGCTGTGGTAGTCACATTGGATGGGCACAAATAATAGATGAGATAATAGATGTTATGACATGGTATCAGTTTGGTCTTAACAAAGCTCCCAGTCATTATCATTCTTTGAGCTGAAAGAAAGAGAGACAATCCACCAGCTTCACATGGCATGCTAAAGTTGTATCAGCTGTCAAACCTATTGTGAGTTCTGGATTCAGTGACTCTGTTTTATGACTTCACCACCTCCTACTGAAGACATAAACTGTGGAGTCAATTAAATTCACAGGGTAGCAACTAACGAAGACATTTTATCAGCCTAAAGGACTATGTGTCCTGGAAGTGTTTATTGGTTAATTATGATGGACAATTACAATAGAATTAATGCAACACCTCAGCCTTTTTCTGAGTTCTATCAAAATCAGGTTTCTTCAACTGTCCAAAGGATATAACATGATTTGAAAATTTTCTCTTTCAACTCCTGAATGCAGAGTACATAAGCTATGAATTAAAAGTATTAAAATTGCTGCAGAAACTTGTCAACAAAATGCATTGTTAAGATAAAGGCATTAGAGTATTAGTGAGAAATATCTTATGCTGAGTTTTTCATGCTAACAGCTAGGTCAGGGTACTAAAAAAGCCTAACGCTTCCAGTAGAGTCAATGGTTCAAACATTTGTATTTTAATGTAGTATTAGTCTCATACATTTCACCTCCCTTATATTTGAAATTATGCTTTAATCAAAATAGTTGTCCAGTTCTTTTTTTATCAAGTGTTTAAAGGGTGTAATAGCTCCTTTAAGAGTACTTCAGTGAGTAAATTAAAGGATACAAGAGTAGATGTGCAATGCACTGCCAATGGACAGGCTGCAATTGTTCATGCAAGCAAATACTCAAATGAAACACTCAGAAGCCTGGCTGTCCATTCATTGTTAACAAGGACTGCAGACTCAGCAGGTTTTAATACTAGTAGCCTTTAATTTGCATAGTATTTTACACTGCTCAGATTATGGCAACAAGAAAATTGTAACTGTTGCTGAAGACAACATGCTAATTCTGCCCTGGAATTTTTCCCAGTGACTTCACTAGAAGTAGCATCGAGTTTTAAGTGCGAGGAACTAGTATTGGCAAATGGAACAGGAGTTGTAGGAGAATACTTTTTCAGGAAGTCCTTATTTGTAAGTGTAGGACTTCTTTTCCTAGCCTCTGGACTAAATTCCTGTTCATAGCTTCAAGTGATCCAGTCCTGCTTCCAGTAAAGCATAAACCCATAGTATGTTCCTTTTCCAAGCAAGTAGTAAGTTACCTTCTCATTACTCTGTTGCTTGGCTGATTTGATTAGATGGGAACAACATGCATGCCCTTCCTTTCATGTCTGAATGTTAAATCACACTGACTATATTGGCATATTATAGTATATAAGGAGAGAATAAATAAAAAGATAAAGAGGTTTATGTCCTTGCCTGCAATTCACAAAACAGGATTTTGTTCGGATTCAGTCCGTTGAAATGTTTACACTGAGAAGTTCTGTTGCTTCAACATAATTTGACTCCTGAAGCAGACACATCTGCTTACAATCACCTCTGATTTCAGTCATTTTGTTTTCTTTCAATCCATTCATTGAAATAAATGTAAGGTCTGTAATTTCTGTGAATGGAGGTTGTGCTGAAGTATCCTTTACTGCCCTCAAGTGGTCTTAGAGCCATCGGCTTTCCTTGGGACTGCATGGGGCTCCATTTTGCTCTTTTTTAAAATAAGGTTCTATGATTGATTGAATTCTGAAAAAGAAAGCAAACCACTCTTCAGTTGGGAAACAAAACAAGTTATAGCTAAACAAAGATAAGGATACAGAATAAAAAAAAAAAAAAACAGCAAGAGAAATAAAGACCTGTAAATATGTAGGTTTTGTAGGGTGACAGCATAGACAGCTCACATGTGAAATCTGATTAGAAAGCTAAGATTTAATAGTTGTTTAGCAGCAAGGAACAAAAACTGCAAGAAATCCAAAACAACTCCACACCAGTGCTATAAACTGAAAAATCTAATTGGCATGGGAAGTATTTTTACTTCAGGAGAACATATATTACCTTGGAAAAGTTAGTAGAAATCCATGAAGATGGTCTGTACAGCACCGTAGGTACAGACGCTCAATTTAGAGTTATTTGTAGATAAATGACACTCTGCAACCAATGTTTTTACACAGTCTATTAAGATTGATACTTCCTGTAAATACGTTGAGCAGTAACTATCTTTTTTTTTTTCTGCAGCAAACTTCACAACTTTTAAATAAGGCATTTAAGATCTGAGAGTGATGATGGAAGATATGTGAGCTAAGAAAATAACATAATTAGCACATAGTCTGACTTGAAAGAAAGAGGGAACTCTATTTGTTCTAATTGTGTCAACGTCCCTTTTTCTAAGATGAGCCATCATTTCTCTGGTTGCAAAAATATTATGTTCAGCGGAATCTTATGCTTGCAGAAGATGATACTTACATTGGTAGAGCCAGGAAGACTTCCAATTTATCCCAGGCATCTCAGAGAGGTGGTGCTGGAGACCTGATGAAAGTGGAAAGAAATTATCAACTTGAGCAAACTGTTAAATTTGAAGGTCATGTTCCTGTAGCATCTAATGCATGGAACAGATCTGCAGGCTGTACAGCCAGCTGTTTTGAATCATGAGTATGTATAAATTGTAAGCCTTGTTTTATGCATATATATGCAAAATGCTGCCTGCTGTGAGGTTTACTACAGTAGTCATTAACTTCTTTGGATTTTTTTCAGGGTCAGCCTGGTGAGCTGGGGGCTCAGGGTCCGATTGGTTCCTTGGGATCTACAGGACCAGCTGGTCTGCCAGGGGAAAAAGGACAGAGAGGGGAGGATGGGCAGCCTGGGCCAGCTGGAGAAAAAGGTGATAAGGTAGGACACACCATAGACAGCTCTTTTAGTTATGTACAGTATGTCATGTTAAATACTGGCAAGTGAAACAGAACCCAAGTGATCAAAAAGCATTTGCCAAACTATACTCTCGCTCACACACAATTCTCACTGAAATTAATTACAGCTTTCTTTGGAAAAAAATGTTTCAGGGGATTTTTTTTTTTTTTTTGCTGTGGATTGCAAAACTAGAACTGTCAGAAGACATACAATAAAATGAAACAGCCCTGATCTCTGATTGTTATATACCATGTCATTCTCTTTAACCTCAAAGAAGGCTGTGCAAGGAATGTGGAACTGGAAGGATGAGTATAGTGCTTTTAAAAGTGCTGCACAATAAATGGAATTTTTTTACCAATAATTAATGTATTAATATTAATCTGTAATTAATTTATGGAATATAAATTGCAATTCAATTCCAAATCTGTCATAGTTGTACAATCTCTGTATTTATATTAGTTTTAATGGTCTCATTCTACCGGTCTCAGTGGATGACTGAAATCACTAGTGTTGGTATCTAGCACACCTGACATGTAAGTGCTGGAAACAGAAATTGTGCTGGTGGTATTACCAAAACAGGAGAGAGTTTTGAAATTATGTACAGAATTATTTCATAAGTTATAGGCAAATTTCCCTTGTCTGTCATTTCACAATCTTTGGGGAATGAATGAATGAATGAATGTGTATGAGCATTAGACATTTGTCCTGTGCTGTGCCATCTGTTCCATGGGTAGCTATTGACACTAGTCTCTTGCTAAGCCCATATAACTTTTTCCAGATATTTATTTCTGACAGTTATGGCTTTTGATTCATATTTCAAAGAAGACTGATACTTGTTTCTCATTATATCGTATTACGTATTCTTGCTTTTCATTCTTTTTAAGAGTTAATGACCTCTGCAACTTTGTTTTTTCCTGTCACCTGTTTTTAGGGCCCAACTGGAGTCCCAGGATTTCCTGGTTTAGATGGTGTTCCTGTACGTATTGCATGAATGTTGCTTTATAAAAATGATTTTCTATAAAGTCATAGAAAGTCCTCTAATAAAATACTACACTCAATAAAATGCATGGCTGTATACTTACTGATATTATGTTACCTACAGAATTACACTTTTTTCAGAAATGTAAAATAGCCAGGTTAACTTCAGCTGTGTTTACTATTGATAACAAACTCCAAAAATCCCAGTGAGGTACTTACATAATATTTAGGCAGGAGTGGGACAGCGAAGGTAGAGACGAGCCCTTGTCCATGCAGTGTGTCCATGCAGGCTCTATAGCAGGCCGTAGTCAGCTTGCAAGCATTCTTAACACCTCCAAGAGTATCTCGAATAATGTACTAGTTTCTGTTGAAACATTCTTATTTTTGCTTGTGGTCATTTTGCAGGGAAAAAAAAAAAAAAGAACCACTGAGTCACATAATTTTAACCTGAAAAGGGACTGAAGAAGTAAAGTGGGTCCTAAATATACTTTTAATGAGCATGTGATTATATAGTTTTCTGAATGACTTCAGTATGAAAATGGTATGGTAAAAGAAAGATAACATTTCTTAGATACAGTATTTGAAAAATACTGTTTAGTAGAACTTAATTCCTATGCTGTTATTTGTTTCATATGGATCAAAGTTAAAATGTTAAACTTTGAAAATGAAAACAGAACGAGGAACTGAGTGGGTGTCTCAGCATCTCAGCATCTGCTTGTCAGCTGTCCACCCTTGACAATGGGGCTGGTGCCAGAATGTCTTTATAATGTAGAGGTCACAAGGCCAAAATTTAGCACAAAAAAGAAGCACTCCCAAGAAATGTCTACTCTTCTTATGAAAAATGTTAATGAAAAAACAGTGTCCAAAAATTGTGAAGAACCTTAAAGATAAGAAGAAGGTAAAATTGACAAAAACATTTCAGGCAAATGGCCATCAGGATACTTTTCAGAATTCCTCCCCGCCTCCTCACAAGCCCCCGCCCCAAAAAAAAAAGGTAAAAATTACTATTTGTCCTTTACAAAAATGTTTAATTCTGTCAAAATATTTTTTCCTCCAAAGAAAAGATCATTCCAAGGGAAATCTTACTGTTTGTATTGCCTAGTCTCTAATTTTCAGTAGAACTAACCCCTATCTGGACACTGGTTATTCCTTGCTATGTTAGAAAAATCACTTGCTCGGTTCTTGAATGTATAGCCACCACCTCTGCAATTACTGTATGTTTCCATCAAGCTGTGTCCTGGTTTTCCTTGTTTTGTCCTATGAATTAAAAAATATGAGGAGGCTGCTTGAGATGACTTTTATGCATTGCTTCAGCTTTTTTTTTTTTACAACCACAAGAAAGACTTAAAGGGCTAGAGCTTCCTCTGAGAAGATAGCAGGTTACTTTTTGACTCAAATGGGGAGCCCAGTCAGGCCCTTCTTAGCAAGTTCTGCCCCTGTAATATTTGCTATATTTGCAAAGAACAAAATATAAAATACTTATTTGTTATACATGAAAAAATATTATTGATCTAATGCAAAAAGTATGAAGCTGTGACCACTATGAGCTGCCTTCTGTTTCAGATCCGAGATTTTTGTTTGTGAACTGTTTTCTTAATTTAAAAAGTTATCCACTATTTATTATGGTGTATCTCTAATAAATATTAAACTGTCTTTCAGGGATTACCAGGAAGTGAAGGACCCAGGGGCAAGCCCGGTTTAGATGGCTACAATGGCTCAAGAGGAGATCCAGGGTTTCCTGGTGAAAATGGCTATAGTGGACCAAGAGGTCCTTATGTACGTGAAAGGCATTCCTACTGTCTATGAATACTATATGTGTCCATTTCCACTGCAAGCTAACAGTTCTTAAAATCAAAAGAGTTTTAGACCACGCCACTAGCTTTACACTACACAATGAGTTTCCAGGTATTTTTACTAGGCTAATGGGAGTGAGGGACACTTGTTGCCTTAACAGATTAAGGTTGAATGCAAAGTAAGTTCCTATATCCTTAAAGTATACACCACTACCTCATGGGTTAAATTCTACTTTGTTTCCCCAGTATGTAACCACACAAAGGTAATACCATTTCATGGAAGTATAACTGAGGAGTAGCTTGAAACCATCACACTGTTTATCAATACTTGAAATTTCTTGTAAGTCTTTATAGTAGAGGCATACCTGAGATGAATTAGCAGTAAGTGGAAGCTTCAACAAATATAAGTCCTGTAGCACTTGATGATTTGGTTGATTACACACGTACTAGTAGATCTCCCAAAATCATGATCTTTGAGTTTCATGTGCCACTTCTTACACATACCTATTCAGGACTGCTCTGTGCACACTTAATCTTGCCTGGTTGCTTATCTGTATACCTAGAGATAATTTCAGTTAAAACGTTGAAAATTGTCACTTCAATATTGCTTACTTTTGCTGTTAAAATGGAAAGCATTTTAAGATTGTTTAAATGGTTGTGTTAGCAACGCAATTCTAATGAAGATAAAACACAGATTCCTGTCAGTAAGGGATATAAATTACTGTAGCTCCAAAGAAATTTTGCTGAACAGATCTAGTCCTCAGTCTTTGACTTTTCATGGAAACAAGTTTTAGTTCTGAATGATTAATAGCTGATTAATTGGTCTAAGTGCTTCCCTGAAATGTTCTAAATAAAACAATAAAAACAGCTGCAATTTACACAAGAAGTCAAATGTTTGGTAGGAGCTAAATAAGATGCTGATTCAGCCATAAGGAACCAAAATCTGTATGGTTGGTGCCAGATTTATATCTATGTTTTTGATAACATACGATTTCAGTCGTACACAGCCTGATAAAAAACTTGATAATAATCTCATTTGTTATGCCTCTTAAAGTAACCTATTAATGGTCCAACTCAAACGCTGATATTACCTGTGTTTTCTTGCTTACTATGGTTTTCAAAATAGTTTTGTCTTTTATAATTAGCCAAATGACATAAAGCAAAAATGAGGCATGGGACAGCCTCAGGATTTTTTTCGGCACAAATCCACCCAGTTCCAGGAGCATGCTCTGTGGCAGACCTAGAGAAGTATTTGCAACTTACAAAGAATAGGAGACACGACAGGCATGTAGCTTTGGATATGCACACTAAAATTCCAGGGCAAATTAATTTAGCTACCCAGAAAAACAAGACATACTAACCATATTTGCTTGTGTACAAGAATGCTATTCCAGCCTCTCTTATGCATATTGCCTACTTTAAAATCAATCTGTTGCAAGTACAACTTGGCTATATGTTACAGCTACCATTATTAGGTTATCTTATTTATAATGTTGTCCTGTATAATTTTATTTAACACTATGAACACGTTTATCAGTTTTACTTCTGTTACCTTGTAGAATCTGTACATTTACCTCACCAATACATTAGAAAATAAAGTAGGTTCTATTTGTTAAGCCTTACCTAAGTCATGGAGAAGGTAACCATCTGAATCTACTAAAGATGTTTTATTGCACAAAAGATCACATGTAAAATAACCAAAGACAAATACAACTTTTTATGTGCCTAATGTGTTCCCCTGCAGCTGTTGTTTGACCTGTAATCTGCATCCAGTGTACTGTTGCTATATCCAGCTGCAGACAGCTGTAACTCTTCTTTTTATTGTACTCTTCCGGGGATAAGTACTTCATCTGTTTCATTCTGACTTCAGGATTTGAGCAGTCAGTGTATAATAAAACTGTACTAGCTTCCCAATAGAGTGGTTAAATTCTACGAAAAGCAGTATCTCATTTTCTTGAAATCAATAGCTAAGTGGTATGTTTGGATTTCAAATGAGAAAACTTCATAAATAATATCTATTATTTAAATATGTATATATGATACTCTTAACAGTCAATGGAACATTACCATTAAATTTTGCAAAAGCAATAATCTGTTCCTACTAAATCAGATTGAAGGTTTGAGGGTGTTAAGATCAGCAAGTTTTGTAAAGGACTCCACAGTAAATACCATGGGAACTTAGTTTTTTTAAAAAACATGACCTTTAGGAATCAGGTTATTTTTTTAATAGACTCTGAAACTTATTTCCTAGTAGGTGGAAACATTTCAGGTTTTTAACTTTAGTTTTAAGGGTCTTGTTAGATAAAAGAGCTGCAAAACACTCATGCAGTGATGATTGTTCTAGTGGATTACCTAGTGATTTATGGGCACCAGAAAAGCACAGTTTGAGACATTATCATTCAGTCTCCATAGAAGTGCAGGATATCAGTAACTGGATCATGTTTTAAAAGACCTTTTTTTTTTTTCTTTAAAGGGAAAACCAGGGCAAAAAGGAGAAAAAGGAAATTCACTGTACGTTTCATATTTTGGAAAAGGACCTCCAGTAAGTATCTGATTGTGAAAAAAATAATATCTTGTGGGAAAAGATGTATGACAAATGTAATTGTTCTCATAACTCCTCACCATTTAATTAAGCTTGATGAAAAAAAAGATTAAAAGCAAATGTACAACTGGAACAGAAACCTTGTGATCTTAATAGCTATAAAGCTAGAAAATACCCATGACAAAGCTTATAATGATTCATTTGTTAAATGGTTGTCGTTACAGGGAGACAGAGGTGATCCTGGTCCCCCTGGCATGCCCGTAAGCAGTCATCGGTTCTATCCATGCTTTTTGTCTTGAAGATCTTTCAACTTTTCCTTCTTAGTACAGTAAAGAAATATTGGGGTTTCTCCCTCCCTGCCTTAACTAGCAAAATTCTAGAATAAAGTGGAACTTCAGGACCTTATAGTCTGCCCCCATGACCAATATGTGCTGGCTGAAAAGGAGCAGAAACAGACCATACCATAACCATTTGCATTAGCTGTACATTGAGTGGTTGTCACCCTGGTACTTACAGTTTGCAGAATATGTGGTCTTTGAAATTCAAGAGGCATAGAGATGGGACAACTTCCTCAACAGTATCTGGTGGATCTCCCCAAGGACGTGTAGCACACTGCTATATTTTGGCTGTAAAAACATGTGAGAAGAAAAGAGAGTTTAATTTTCTTGCTGGCTTAAGCTTTTGATGGCTTTGGGTTCCTCTTCTTATGCCCTTCAAAACAATATTCACTGATGAACTGTATCAAGACCCCACACAGTAGCACAATTACTGATAAAGTATTCTTTCAGTCAATTAATAACATAAAACTGTGCATTGTCCAGTACCTGCACAGTATTATCCAGAAACTGGTGCTGAGTCGCTCTAGCGACAGTGAGGTTTCAGACATAGTATAAACTTCAGGCCATGGGTGAAATGCAGTCACCAGGAGACTAAGTCCAAGTGAAGCAGGCATTTTGGAGGGACTATTTTTGTGGAGAAAAGAGTAAACTCTCGGTATTTTCACAAACAGACTTTCCACTCTCTTTTCCAGGGACCTAGAGGGTCAAGAGGTACAACAGGCCCATCTGGATACCCAGGCCAACCAGGCTTGCCCGTAAGACCACCACAGTTATACAGCCCCACATGTTCAGGATATGCATAAATTCTGGTCTACCAATTTTAGAACTTGCCTTAATACGAATCGAAGCCTAGAAATAATTTTTGAGGCAGATGGTGTTACATCCCGGTCCAATTGTTGGTTCAGGAGGTCCATAAAAAGAGAGGTTTTTACCTAACTTATGAGTTGGGAAGCTGAAGAATTGGAGCATTTGTTGTTTGTTCCCATGCCTGCGTGAACATGTTTCATCCCAGGAGGAATGCTGCTAGTGCTCTCTCCCTATTCCCTTTCCCCAAAGCCACCTTGTGGGAGAAAGGAAAGCAGGAACCCAGAGTTCAGCCCTCATGAAAGCCGAGACCAGGTGAAGTAAATTGCAATTTGGGATAGGTACATCCCAAGAGGAAATTCTGCCGCTAGGTGCAACTGGCAAGAGGAGGTAATTTTCAAAGCAAAGTTGTGTCTAAACAGACATATTAACTTGTCTTCATTCTCTTTCAAAGGGTATTCCAGGTTACCCTGGTTTGCCAGGTGAACAGGTAGGCAATGATTTATCCTGAAGTTGTTAGTGAAATAATAGATTTGTAAAAATATTTGAATTGTCCCTTATGGTTATTTCATAACCAAGGTTTTCAAAGGAGTTTTTTTGATTAAGTTCTAATGTCAGCATTTTTCTGACTATCTTCAAACTGCATACATTTTTTGTCAATTAGGGAAACCCAGGTATTGGAGTGGATGGACAAAAGGGGGAGCCGGTAAGAAAACAAATATTATTAAAGAAATCAAGCATTATTAAATATATTGTTGCTGTACAGTTAGAAGTATAATAAAGTCTTGTTGGGTTCCCTGGAACCCATTAATTTGTGATTGTGTGCTCCCACTAATCATGTTACAATGGAAGGAGAACTAATAGAAGTTACTGAATCAATTAATTCTGTGCAGAATCAATTACTTCAGTGAGCTGCATAAAAGAATCAAGCATATTCTGGAGGTTTTGAAAAGGATCAATATGTTAGTTAGTATTTACATAGCAATTACCTTCTGTATGTACACTGCCCAAATTGCAACAGTACCCTCCAGTAACAGTGGCTGTATCAGATCAGTCACTGAATCTCATCTCTTGCTATGTCCAGCAGATGTCAAGGAAAGTGTAAGAAAAGGACTAGCATGTAATAATAATTCTTCTTCCAGTCTCCAGCTGTTAGCATGCTCAGGACTTACAGAACCAATGTGGAATATTTGATTTTCTTCTATGAGTTTGTCCAGTCATTTCTTAGAATTTGTACAAGTTTCTACCATGCACAACTTTCCTTAGCAAATCAGTAATTTTATCTTTACATTCACAAAGCCTTGTGCTCAAAGGCTTTGGTCTGGTACACAAGAGACTGTATATAAACACAAGATCTGACAACCCTGTAACCACCTCCACAGCAGACTCAGAGCAGGAACTATGAGTACAGAGTTCTTATTTATTTCCGTAGCCATAACATTATTTATAATGACTGGGGAGAATACGAGGGGATTCAGATCGTCAACCTTGCTCATCTGGGAAGACAGTAGACAGGCTAACAGATCACAGCACAAACCTTTAATTTATCTATGGGTATATCTGTGGGTACACGTTCAATGAGTACAGAATGATGTAGTGCTGTAGTACAGCAGGAAAACATTCTGACTCTCTGAAATACTGCATGGAACAGAATGTCTCTCTGCTGTTTCTTTGGCTTCCACAGGGTGATGTTGGGCTTCCTGGGCCACCTGGGTTACCGCTGTTAGTTGGACCTCCTGGAGCTCAGCTGTTCAAAGGAGAAAAGGTGTTAATTTGTCTTCATATTTAACTGTGTTCACCTTGGCAAGTACAATACTCTGGTGCAATTTTCGCAGGGATGGCATAGAAAAAAATCTTTCTTTCTGTAATCAACCGTCAGCTTCAGTAGAAATCCTATTCGGCACCCTTCCTACATGCTTTCAGGAGAGGAGAGCCCATGTCCTTTAGCTTATGTCCTGGAGGGAATACTGTCCTGATGCAGAAAGAAGATACTGCCCTTGCTTTGGTTTTCTTCACTTTTTGTCATTAGCAAATCATATTTTGGGCATCTCAGGTAAAGTTGTTTACTTTGGTATTGAATCTCTTTTGTGGTTCTTCACTAACACTTATTCTTCAGATCTTTGGCAGTTACTCTCTTTGAGATTTCTCCAGTGTAGTGTTTTGAGCTATCAATGCTCACCCTTCTAGGGTGCTCCTTTAATACACAAACTAACTATGATTTTGTTGTTTATTTTTAATGCAAGCTCCTGTTATTTACTGTACTTCTTCAATATCGTATCTACTGTAGCAACAGTTGTGTACCTTAAAACATTAGAATGTTTGTTTAAAAGGAACAGGAGTTACAAAAATTGCATTACAGAGCCCTATATTGGAGTCTATGTCCTCAAGTCCGATTTGCTTGAAAATGACAAAGTGAATTTGGCATTGCCAGCCCTTGCAGCCTCAACTCAGGGAACTCAGAGATTTCACATACTGGATCTTAGGCTTTGATTATGCAAATGGTGGCTATGTGCCGGTGTACAAGGAAGAGAGAAAGGACCGAAGAACTTACATAAACTCCCTATGCTGCTGTGCAACAGATGACATGATTGTGACCAGGTAGCCAGCCATGTATCACATTCAGACTGGGGCTATGCAGTGAAGTGTAGATTTATGCACGTGAATATTTGCAGCAAACTAAATAGAGCAGCAAACAAAAAAAGATTTACTGTCATGCATGTTTGCAGGAACAAAGCCCCAGTTAGCAGGTCCTTGCAAAAATACATCTATCTCACTCCACAGTCATTATACTGACTTGAGTTGACTGTTAACAGAAATAAAAATCAGTACATAATTGTTTTTCTTATTTTCTTATGCCTGGTACACATTGAGGCACAGGCCCAAGAAATACTATTCAAGAAAATACTATTTAACAGTGGTAATACAGGATTTAAACAGCACATAGGAATGTCCTGCATATTAACACACACCAAAAGTTTCCTTTTATATGCAGGGCCAAAAAGGACTGCCTGGAGTAACAGGATACAGAGGACCACGTGGACCCAAAGTAAGTAATATGATGATTTTTTTTTTTTTTAATGGTGCTGGCAAAGTCTTTCTCTGGTTATTATGTTAATCTCTTAAAGCACAAGGTGATTGAAGAAGTAACAGCATTTGTGCTGTGAAGTTTAATCACTACCCAAATCAGTGTGAAAGCAAAAATATTTCAAAACCCTTCAGAAAACATTTTGAGCCTGTTTCATAAGAACCTATTCAATGTTGCCTGGTAGCAAAAGGTCAGTGGTGTTTCCATTTCAGATATTGACACATAATGGACTGGGACTGTGAAGAAAACAGCAGCATAGATTATTTTTTCTCAAGAGGAGAAATAGAGAAGATCTCCATGTGTTCTTAATGGGGCATGATGTATGTTTCCCTAGGTATGTTAGGGAAAAACCTTAACTTCACATTATAGGTATCCAAGAGTAGAGAAGGCAGAGCCACCTGTTTGGAGAAAGAGTTGCTGTTTGCTATCTATTCTAGCTTTTCTTTTCTTTCTGTCAGCATAATTAATATAAACATTGGTAAACATCCAGTAAGGAGTTCCTGGATGCTGAGCAGAAGCAGCCACAAAAAAAGAGATTGTGGAGCGTTTATTGCTAATAGATATAAAGAAGGAAAATCCCTGGGCAGGAAACTACCAGATCTCAGAAAACCAGAAAATAATTGAGGACAAAAGAAGGAGTTTATCTTAAAAACTTATTTAGCTTTGTAGGCAGAAAAGAAGAAACAGGAAGCCTGAACATATTTATGAGTTCTAAGTCTAGCCCTTTTTCACAAATTCATTTTGCATCATAAAAAGATCACTATTCCCACTTAACTCTGAAAAAGGAGCCAAAAATGATCTTTCTCTATCAGATTTACTCTGAAAACGATGGGCTTTATATGCTTGCTCCAGTACTAGCTGTCCATGTAGATAACAGTACACCTGTTAATTATAACTAGGAACTGAGAAATTGACTGATGCAACCCAAAATAAGCCCAGAGCTTTTAAAAAACTAAATAAAAAGATTGAACTGCTGAAAACACATTAAGCTTGGAGAAGAGACCATAGCAGGTTCCTTGAATAACTGAAGGTACTTAAGTACTGATAATAGTGTTGTATGAAGTAAGCGCCAGTGATTGAGTCTGGCAAGTGAAACGAGAACCATTAACCTAATGTATATATAACTTAATAAACATGCACAAAATCAAAAATGTGTGGCAAACATTACTCAGCATCTTGTTTAAACAAAGTATTTTGACTGCTCCAGGGTGTACTTGGGAGAGGAGAAAAGGGTGAAAAAGGCATACCTGGATTCCCTGGATTGCAGGTAAGGAAGTTGCAGAATAAATTACTTTACAAATTCACTATAATTAGGTTCATAAATATATTTAGCAGTTTAAATTTGCATTCCCAAAACAGATTTTAAGGGTTTTTTTCTAAACTAATCAATCAAAATATCTGCATAAAATACTTTGGAGTCCTGCCCTGGGACTCACCCTGTCTCAGACTTAAACGTAAGCTCATACAGATTTTCTGTCCTTGGAAAGAAAGTAAATCTGTATAGTTATCCTCTAAATATTTAGAGGTGCACAAAGTTTCTCTGGAGTAGCAGAGTACTAAGACAGTAATTTTAATGTGTTCCATACCTGCCAATGGCAGTATTTTACAGCAGCATTGCTGGATTTACATAAGAGTATTTACATGGAGCAACATGTCCACTACTGTGCTTTGGCACTATGATAAAAGAACAAATTAAGTGAAGACCTGTCCAGTTTATCTTGGGCTACACTTCAATTTCATGCTCATCTCTCATATAAAGTATTTGCAAAAACTTTGCAAAGTTTTTGTGAAATATTCCAAGCAATAATCATCTGAGGAATATTAACTGCTCAGCAATTCTGAATAATATTACTGGGAAATATCCAAAGCAATAATTGGCTAAAGAGCATTAACTGCTCAGCAATTCTGAATAGGTGTAATTTTGAATAAGCTTTTACTGTTTTAGCTCACATTCTACGTGCTTTTGTCAGGGTGATCCTGGTTCTTATGGACCTGCAGGTTTTCCTGGAATAAAGGTAAGAAGGCATAAAATATAAACAGCTCCCTGAACAGTGGGATTAGCGAGATTTGGGTTTCTGTGGATTTGTGCAGATTTGGAATTTCCGCATACTTGATAGCTCACATTGCATTCCTTCCTTTCTCTCCTGCTACCTGTTGCCACAGATGATGTATGAGCTCTTTGTCTTTGAATTTCTGCCACTCTGAAATCTGGCTGAAATTGGCTAATGGGATCTGAAGTTGCAAGCAGGAGGAAAAACCAGTAGGACATGCATATAACAAGATAGAAAAGTTACACAGCATGGTAATTTTGGTTGCCATGGTGACACTGGTTTTGTAATTTTGTGTTACATGCATGTTTGGTTTAGATTTGTGGCCCAAGAAATTCCAGTTTTGCTGTTAAGTCTGTTAAATGTTAACTATGAACTTAACATCATCTTACTGGAGTAAAGAACTACAGATATAGGTATATAGATCCACATCTTGTCCTTTTCCCTGTTTACTCTCTCCAGCTCATTTTCAAATTTAGTTAAGGTAATGATCACATGATTCACAAATCACATTAATGTAGAGATATTTGCGTCTAGAGTTACATTCCAGGTGACTGTTTTATCTGCAAAATTACTTTTTACTCTGTTTTTTTACCACTGCCTACCTGAAGAGATTGAATACTGGATGGTTGTGTATATTAGTATATCATAAAAGGAGAGGAGTAGTTCGTATGCAGCTGCTTGCCATGCAATAGTAGTTCAGCAGGAAGCAAACCAATTCCAGCTGTATTAAGCAGACAGTCTATTATAGAGTCTACTGGTATGTATTCCAGCTAGTTCTGTGCCCCTCTGGCCTCTCTAAATAACCTGGTGATATATGTTGTGGGTTTGGGGTTTTTTTTAACAGAAGAGATTCTGTGAAACATACCATCTCTTCTACAAACCCTGAGAATTTTCTGAATCAAACTGCAGATGCTGTTACAACATGACAGTATTGTGTGACCGTCTTACTGGTTTTGTTCAATTACTTGCAGTAATGTCTTAACAGATTAATCAAATTGTATTTATGTGACCCTTTCCAGGGGGAAACGGGATTTGCTGGTTTTCCTGGACAACCTGGCTATCCAGGCGTGCAGGTAAAAAAGCCACCAAACACACATGAGCACGCACATACACACATATTCCCTCTAGAAATGCTAATGATTCCTTCCAAATGTGCCGGCTTATCAGACCGTTTCCTTTCCTACAGTCATAACGGCTTTTAAGATTTAGAGTTTTCCTGATAGCCACAGTTACCAAATGTAGTGGTAGTAAATAACAAAATAAGCTAATATTCCTGTTTGGTGCACAAGAGCAGAAATTGCATTTGGCTTACCTCAGGAATTGGTTAATCCCAATTGCCAATAGTTACCTTAAACTATACCACTGTAGCTGTCTAATCCATGAATTGTAGTACTCTGCAAGTTACTCATGGTTGAGCTGTGTTTCCCAGAGACGTATGCTAGGTCAAGAAACCTGCTATTTAGATACCAATACGATCCTATAAACTTTGGTCCATGAGCTAGTATGACAATTGGCATCAAATGAGGTGGCAAAATTTGATTCAGATGGGTTTGCTTGCATGACTTAACAAAGTCTCTTTGTATGTGTTCAACCTGTTCACTTAAGCAGCTTTTCCAAGATGTTTACCAGAATGGAAATCTGACTCCTTCACACCAGCTTTGATTAAACATTTCCTACTTTTGCTCGCTGAGATGATGTCAGCTGGGTTCCTTTTAGAATATATGCTGCTTTCCAGTAGGGGTTAGATGCTTAGGCGTCACACCTAGGGAGCTAAGCAGTAGAAGAGGAGGATATTCATCTGAAAAGCACTGAAGAGATGCTTAATGCCATTTCAGAAGACCCAGGTGCCAGTTTAGTAACATTTCAGAATACAAATTCATGGAATTATCTTCTTCAGGTTGCAGAACCAATGATCGTGTTGTAATTCTGACTAACAACAAAAACTTGAAGCTATTATATTTTCTATGGAATCTACAATATCTACATTCACAAAAGCCAAGTGTTTACTTCTCTCTGAAATAATCTTTTTTGGAAAGCTGTATATAAAACAGTAACTTTCTTTAAAGCACACATGGTTACACCTGTGAAATCAGGGGAATGACACTCAAGAGGTTTTTGTAAGAATCACTTCTGTTATAAATTGAAGGCTAAGTTGGGAACGTGCCGTACATAATCTGTGATGACAAAAGGAAATGAAGTGGCTGGTCCACACTTCCCATAAGTAGTGTACTGCTAAAGACACAGCTGAGAGCAGGCAAATAAAAAGCAACAAACAGGTTTTCAAGAATCAGGTTTACAAATGAGAAATGACAAGCATATGGAGTAAATGAGTACAATAAAAACATCTGTTTTAGTCACAGGCTCACTTGTTTCAAAGCTAGGACTGACAGAAAAGTGCTAGATCAGCTTCTTCAGCCAAGATTTCATTTTTGTAGTCATACTTGGGAAAAAAAATTGTCCATGGATGTTCTTTTTTTCTGCCATTTGCCCATTAGCAGCTTCACAACAATGTGGAATTATTCAGGTACTAATTAGATGGAAACATTGCATGTCTGTCTTAGTAACAGAAAGATCATTACAGTCCATTACTTCCCCAAACTAGAATCAAACCTTAATGTTGTATTGTTAAAAAGTACTCACTCTGATGTGCATATTGTTTTAGTTGAGGCATCATTAATAAACTTGAGACAAGATATTGTGTAGACAGAACTGTGCATTTTTCAGTGCATTTCTCCATTGATTAGCCCAGAGTCTGAGAAGCCAGCAATTAACACTACAAACAGTAAGCAAAGAATAATTAATTGTTGGCAGATTATACTAGGAAAAAGTTTGAATGCCTGCAGTAATGACTTGGAAAGATGAAATTCCAATTGCTAATACACGGAGCAAAAGAAAACAAATACAGTACGGACACAACTTAAAAAAAAAAAAAAACTCAAACAAAAAAAACAAACAACAAACCAAACCAGGTCAACTCATACAGACATGCAAAATTCAGAACGATTGCACACATGCTGTAGTTTTACTTGAATAAATCTGATTATTCCTGAAAAGTGCAGATCTATCTAGTCTGCGCCAACTGTTCATCTGGCCTGACCAGATGTTGCTTATGATCTGCTAAAAATCACGTATACAGGAGGAATAAGAATATGATTAAAAACCCTCCTGAGAATAACCTGTCTTCATATAGATTTTTCAGAAATAAACACATTCAAATAGAATCTAACATACATTCAGATTTAAGAGAAAGAAAGAGTCAGGAAAAAAACAGCTGCATTCAAAATGGATTTCATCTTTAAAAAAAAAAAGTTGACTTTTACTTAAAGCAAGGAATGGACTTAAGAAGTTGTTGGCATTCCTTTTGATCCTGAAGTGTGGGCATTGGCAACACTGTGTGCCAGCAACGTGTCCTTGCTGCAAAGGCTGCTAATGGCATCCTGGGCTGCGTTAGGAAACGTATTGCCAGCAGGCTGAGGGATGCTGTCGTTGCTCTCTGCTCAGCACTGGTCTCCATCCTTGGAGATAACTCTAAAGCTGTCTGGATGTGGTCCTCGGCAAACCAGCTGTAGGTGGGCCTGCTTCAGCAGGAAGTTGGACAAGATGCTCTCCAGAGGTCCCTTATAACCTCAACCATTCTGTGATAAATATGAAAAAAGACAGAAGGCAACTTCAGACAAAATACAAGAGAGGGTATGAGTCCTGTTGAAATCACTCTGCAACCATTTGTCTCTGCTACTAATGGAGCATGTCTCATTAAAATAATAAATGATCTTTGTACAGGAAGAGCAAAATGTTCTTGGCCATTGACATTATATAAAGCTATAGAAACCTATAGACCAAACGCAGGGATACCAGTAAAACTGATAAATGATTATAAGGTTTCATTTTAAGAAGACTCCAGGTTATAAATGAGAGATATGCTTCTGTTGGATGTTTTTGGCATTTATTTTTTGTTTTTTTCAACAAACTATTGGCAAAACAAGTCTCCTGAAATATTTATGGGAAGAGAAAACAGAATCAGTCAACAAAATAAGCCAAACATATGTATCCCGCTATTTAGGAATGTACCAACAGTGAAAACACAAGTACGAAACTGACGTCCAGAGCGGGTCATAAGACCTAACAGTGTAAAGAGAGATTTTCGGAGACCACCACTGGAAGTTGTCACTTTTGGAAATACCAAGAACTGAAATTTTTGACCTTGGCTTATAGAATCTTCAGTTTTTTTCTAGTGTTCTGGTTGTCTCGTTTTCCAATCAACATGAAAGTCATGTAAAACTTGGGCCATATCCATCTATTGTACAAATCTTTGATACTTTTATCTTCATTAAATTAATTTTCTATCTCTCAGTAATCTGTAAGTTTATCAGAGGAGGAGAAATATTAGGTTTATTTTTTTCTTTCCTGCCATACCAAAGACACTGTCAATAGGGGAGACAAATTTACATTCCTCTTTAAAATAGCCAAAGATGACACAAGCATGTTAGTTCATTATGCAAGACACAATCAAAGGAAAAAGCCATCTAAAAGGCCAAAGGTGAAGGGGACCTTGACAAGCTGTCAGTGACAGCTCCAGAACTGTTTAAATATCATATAGATATCAATTAACAAAAAACAAGAAAGCTCAAAAGAGGCATGGACTCCTTGTTTTTCCTTGTGCAAGAAAGGGCATCCAGTTTTGCATTCCCAGTTCTTCTCGTCCATGTCCTAAAAAGCCCTGAACTCCTGTCCCAGGAATGCAACCTCGCTACGCAGTTCCCACATTTGCATTCTTGTTTTCTCAGTTCCCGTTTGCTGCAGAGAGCAGGGCTGAGTCCTAATCTACAAAGCAAAAACTCTAATACAATTTGCCACACAAAAGACTTCCCTGATGTCCACTTCACTCACAATTCTAAATATCAAAATCCAAGCTAATTTAGAAATCCTCCAAGCAGAAGTGATTTTCCTTGCCATTAGTAGGCACTTTTATGTTTCCCTGAGGCAAATGTTTTAAACTTACTATGAGAACTTTGAGTATCTCTTACCATCGATACTATCTGTCAAATTGTAAAACCTCTTTTCTTCATACTTATCTGTCATCATAGAAATAATTACAGCTTGGCTGCTAAATCAAAACATCTCAATGAAATAGGGTACTGATTTATTGTAATTGATTTGTCTTTACAATACATGAATTAAGTCAAATTCAGCAGTCATAAGTTCTGAAGAGTCGAATAGATACATGTGATAGGTATATTAGTGTTTGGTCACTGGTATCCTGGAAGACAATGATTATTTAAAAACTTGGTGCCTGGTTTTAAATGCTATGAAGTGCTAAAATCAAGTTTCCTAGGAGATATGTGTCACATCCTTACATGCCCCACCATTGTTGCAATTTTCAGTTATGTGCTAGCACTCTGCATATTTGTATCAGTAATTTTTTTTTCTTGGACTCTTGCAGGGGGATCCAGGAGAAAAAGGGCCCCCGGGTCCTCCTGGAGCTGTTGGAACTCTTCCGCCTCCTATAAAAGGTCATAGCTAAGTTTTAACTAGTCTTTCTGGTGTACTGGGTGTGTAGGACTGTACTGTGTATTTTGCTAAGGTATTTGAAAGCAATCACTAGGGATTCAGGAAACAGGGTCCTAAAACATTATCTTCCTAGTGGCTGTATTCTGTGTGTGTTTGTTTCTCACAGATCTGGAACTACGTTAAACATTCAAATGTTCGTGTGAAAGACCTTTATGCATAGTCACAGATAGACCTGCAGGCCTATCCCCACCTATTGGACCCAAGCATATTGAGGAAAAAGCTATGAAAAATAATCCCATGCTGTATAATGGATGGCAGATTAGAAAACCGGACGTCCCATTGAAATTTAGAATTTCTATTTTGAGAATTGCCACAACACGCAGACTTTAGACTACAATTAAGGTTCCTATTGGACAGCAGGCTTGAAATCCTGGAACAAGTACTCCCAACAGAATACCTTCTTATCTAAACCTTTTTTTTATGTCCCAGCTCCCTTTATCTCCATCTTTACAATCTAATTGGTGAAAAGGTGTGTTAGGTCTCACCTTGTAGCAGAATGTGGTGGGGGAGAGCCAAGCCTGCCGCTTGGAAGGGATTTGCTTTGCCATCTCACACTTGGGGAATCTCTATTGTGAGAACAGTTTAACAGAGAACTTCTCATAAATTGTACTTCTAGTGCAGCAAATGCTGATCATGAACACAGAAGTTACAACACAACCCCAGTTCATCAGAACCTCCCCATCAGATATGGGTCTCATCCGAAAATCTATTAAATTTCTTTTCTTTTGGCTTCCATGTGTTTCCATTCTATGCAACAAGAGACTTAACCCCATACTTCATATATCAAGTAACTTAAATTTAAACATGTGCATGGTGTGTGAGCAGATACATTTTTCAGAGAAAGAAGCCTTTAGCAGAATTGTTTGAGAACAGAACTACTACCAGTGTCTTGTTTTTCCAACTTAATGAAGCCCTTTATATCTGTTTCTGGTTTTCTTTCTCACTATGTAATTGCAATTTTTAAACTTACTAATTATAGCAATTTTGAAAATATAGTTTGGAATATTTCAGCTAGGGTGATCCTGAAATGACCTCCCTGTGTGCAATGCCAAATTGCCAAATGTGCATAACATGAGATGCACGTTTATTTTAAATGCCACATGTATTTATTTTGGGCAAACACTTTTCTCAGCATTCGGAAATATGTAGCACAAAGACACTGCTATGGAGTGATGAAGAGTTAAAACTTTGCCCACAAAATGGGCAGGAATCCATAGAAAAGTAACCAAATCCTCCCACCTTAAAATTAAATTGTTACACATTAAAAATGTTTCATAAAGACAAAAGATGTTACTGTATTTTACTTTTGTGTAGTTCCCAAATTATAATTTTGGTCGCACTTTAATTTAGATTTAAGCTGCCAATTGCATAATGTGTTCAGTTCACAAGTTTTTATAATTCCGTGTAGGTCCACAAGGAGATCCTGGATTTCCAGGTCCTGCTGGTGATGTGGGGTCATTTGGACCAATTGGTCCTGTAGGCCTGCCGGGAAGACCAGGAGACGATGGAACAAGTAAGAGAAGTAGAGGATAAAATGTGAACTGTATACCAGTGGGGGAGAAAGCAGCTAAAAGAAAACTGGGTTTTGTTCTTGCTTGGTGCAAGTCACCAACTTAAGGATTTGAGCTCTACAAAGAGTTCAGTAAAAGTAATAACTCAGCTCTTAGTGGCCAAAAAGAACTGATCGAAACCAAACATTAGGAATTACTAGAGCAAGAACAGAAGACAAAGCAGAATGCTACTGTTCACTGCAAGTACACAGTATATGCCTGCATATGGAGTGCTGTCCTCAAAAATTCTATTCTCCATCTCAAAAAGATGTAAAGGAAGGTGGCGAGAATGACTTTGCTCTGTATAAGGAACTAGATTAACTGGGATGTCTGGAAATGAGATAATGAGGAGGAGGAGAAGTTTTTGAAGGTCTAAAGTAGGAGCCTCTTTTTCTGGGGATCCTGTCAAAATTTTGACAGGAAAGCTAAGGGGTTAGATTTAAGTCTTTATTATATAGAAGCTCTTCTTCAAGACAGTTCTGAATGGTCTAATTTCCTCCTTAATGTCTTGTAGTAATTGTAACTATGAAGCTGTATGGGCTATATACCATCATTTTCCTTATAGGTCTGCCTGGCCTGCCAGGAATAAGCGGGGCACCAGGACCTCAAGGTTTTCAAGGTGACCCTGGTTTCCCTGGAACAGGTGAATCAATTCCAGGAAAACCTGGACTTCCTGGACCACCAGGCCTACCAGGACATCCAGGAAGACAAGGCTTACCTGGACTACCTAGTAGGTTTAACAGCAATTTATATGGCGAGAATATCATCCTGCATATTAATAGATTCATTGGTTTTGTTACTTCTACAAAAAAAAAAAAAAAAGAGGATTTTCATCATTTTCTGGGTGATTTAAATCCACAAAATAACATATTTGAAAAATGTCCCTAAAAATATATCACCTGACGTTAAAAACACAGCAAATGGGAAGAAACACAAATCAGCATCCTTTAGTAAAGAAATAAGAGTCATAGAATTCTACAGTGGAAAAAGGAAGAAGCAGAGGCAATGAAAAAAACATGTATCAACATCAGCTCTAGCCAGGCTAACTCTTGTGGTGTGATCTCTAAGCAACAACTCGTAAAGCATTTCATAAGATCTCTAACTTTAATATAAGGATAACAAGAGAAGGGAGAAGAAAACACATGAGCCAAGTTGTTGAAACAGTCAGCCTGATTTGTACTAGATGTACAATTTGGTTTTTAAAAGGTGTCATCTGTACTGACAGAGGGATCCCTGGAGAACCTGGAGCAAAAGGTCAGATAGGCCTTCCAGGAAGAAAAGGTGAAAAAGGAGAAAAGGGTAAGTATGCCTGGAGAGCAGAATTTGAATATGAGACCTTTGCCAGATACATCAGACCTAAATTTGCGAGAAGTTTATGGTGACTTAGAAGATAAGGCCCATCAAAGCATGGAGTTAAATGGCCTGTTAGCAATCTAAGTCAGTAGAGTCATGTCAATGCAGTGGTTATACAGCACTGTGAAAAGAGACTGATATGCTTCACTCCTTTGAAGGCCATAATGAGATAAAGCAGCCTCTGCACCACTCACACAGAAAAGAGCAGCGATGTTATTTTTTGTGTATTAATTTTGCATCTGTTTCAATGTAGTTTTGATGCATTCACTTAGGAAATCAAGGCCTCTGCTCATGTAGCGCTGGTCCTCCCGGTCGCCGTGGTATGCAAGGACCTCCAGGTACTCCAGGAAAGAAAGGACAAATGGGATACCCTGGAAGACGTGGAGAAAAGGGCGATCCAGGTGTATCCGGTGCAATGGGATCACCAGGGCTCCCTGTGAGTAGTTTTCATGAGCTTCAATAAATAAAAAGCATCAAGTTACCCCTTATATGGGAGGCATTTAAGCAGAGTGGTGGAGAAACTGCCTTGGAAAACTACCTGAAAGTTTTATCTACTGCTGCTTCTGACAGTCTTATTAGAGGGTGCATTTTATTGGCTTCTGTCTGATTTGTCTTGCGGCAGCGGGCAGAGTTTATATGCCGAAGGATGCAATCCCATATTTTCTTTGTGGGTTGGTGAGGAGGCTGAGGAAAGTTGGTGTACGTTCAGCTTGTTTTGACTTATTTTAACTTTTAGTTTTGAATACCCATTTGTTTTTCTTGAAAACATTGTAGATGCACAAATTGCTCCACTGAAGATGATTTTTCAGTTATTTCAAAGTAAAGCATTTTCAGCAAAACCTTATGAAGGTAAAGAATTGCACGCTGTCAGCAGGTCAAGATCAAGATGGATTCTATGATGCAACATCCACCCAGGGGGGGCGGGGGGCAGGGTCTGAAGAAAATGGAATTCTTTTTTGCAGGCCTTTCATGTCATTTTCTTTATTCCTTTTTTAGAAATTAGTTAAAAATGTTAACTTATTTGATATGCTTAATTTGTTTTATGAGGCAGTCTGAACATAAAGTATAGTCTTCCAATCATGCAGACTCTGAAAAGCATTGTGATTTATTTGTTTTTATTCCTTTACTGTTCCATGTTGCTTGATAATCTCCTGTTTTCAGTCACTACTCAGCCAAAAGTTTGTTCTTCACAAGGATCAGCTACTACAGGCAATGCCTTGTCTCTCTAAGCATATATATTATAAATGAGGCTGAACTAGAATAAAAATTTTGCCCTTGATTTAATAGTTCTTAGAAGAAAAAATTACTATAATCATCAAAATAAAGACTTTTTATTTGCTTGAATAGCCTCCTTGCAATGTAACAATTTCGAGTTCCTCAAGAACAGAAACTGAATTAACTTTTAGATAGTAAAGATTGTGAGTGCTAGAATCATTTGACATCAACGCCTAATGTTAATTTTTTCTTAAGAACCAGGCTTTCCACCATTAACAAAACTGACATCCAGTTTTTCATGGAAAAACCCTATAAAGATTTTTTCACAGCAAGGTGAGGGGAAGAAGAAATATTTAAAATGTACCTTTCGGTCACATAATTATTTCCACTTTAATATGTTTGATAATCCAGGTGTCAGTAGGATTAACAAAATAAATTTGAGGTCAAGACCTAAATATTTCCTGGGTCAATAATTTACTGAGTGATCCTTGTTGCCTAAGTCAGTGAAACTAGCTGTTAATTTTAGAAACAGATGTATTTTATTTAATGCGCTTCATAGAGTTTTTCTTATTGCCCACAGTGAGCAATAATTCCAAACATCACTTTAACTACCTTAGGGGAACATAAGATGCTTTACTGGATTTGCTGTGATTTTGTTCCACTTGTTCAGGACTGACACAGGGACTGTACATCCAGGATGCTGCATACCGAAATGATGCCAAATAGGGGAGGCTTTTTAATATACTTTCTTGTGCGTGAGAGCAGATAAGCTTGAGTTTATGACTCTTCCATTATGTTTTATTTTGTTTGGGGGTTTTTTAGGCTTTTTTTAATAGCAGAACTCCCTTTCACATGAGGAACTGCTTAAAAGTTTCCAGAACTTTTTCTTTCAAAAGAAAAAAACCCAAACCCAAAGCCATTGGGAGACTGAAGGAAGGAGGTGAAGGGGCTCTGCTGTTCTAGTTTCAATGTTTCATTACAGGCTTTGCATTTGCTTTTAGTTTTATTTCCTTTGTTCTATTACTTTTGAAAGTACGTTTTAGCCCTTCAAGCTGAATCAAAGCTTGAAGCCTTGTCTGGAACACTTTGGTGTTCTTAAGTTACTTAGTGAGGAACAAGGACAAAGTAAGCAGTTTAGAAAAAAATAATTAATCTCAATACAGAAGTGCTTTGTGCTGATGGATTCTCTATGTATACATACTTTTTACATTTTTCTGCTCTCTTTTCTTCCCAAATGTCTCATTTCACTTTTCAAATGCTAATAACTCATCACTGCCAACATGAAGATCTAGACATTTTAACAAATAGCCACTGCTTATTTCTGATACACCACATTTTTTGGAACTCTCCTGCCTGTTTTACAATTATCATGATTTAAGATCTGTTTATATATCTGTATTTTCTTCACCTATTTCTAAGTGGAAGATTTTGAATAACAGGAAACTGGCTAAATAATGCCACAGTCTTTCAACCTTAGTGGCCTTTTACTTCTGTGTAAATGTCATACAGTAAAGTATATTTGCCCATGTGAACTGTTGCAAGATCAGACCTTCATCAATGCTGATAGGCAAAGCACACTCTGCCTAGAGAACTGAGTGCACAAATCAACAGAAAACCAGAAAATCACTTCTTTTCCTCTCTAAACTTGACAAGTCATAGGTTCTTCTGACAATACCAGCTACCTAACTAGACGTAGATGAAATTTTTTTACTGGCAACTTTGTGGGCTTTCCCCTCAGCAAAAAAGCATCACTTACCTACTACTATGTTCACTTCTGGGAGGACAGCCTCATCCAGCAGTCACCACGCTACAGAGAATCCCTTCCTGCATAGCCTCCATGGATTATGGGTTGAAGCCTGCAGTAGAAAGAGCTTTGCATCTTAATATTCTTGCATTTACAGCCACAGCTGTGTACAGCCATGGATTCTTCTGGCATTGCAATTTCTTATAGTTATGTATCTGTGCATTTGGGAGACCCGGGCTGAAAATGCCAGGTGCCATTCACACACGTTTCTTTATGGCATTTAATTTAATTGGCCTGATTTGGGAAACAATGCAAGAGCAACACATAAATACCTAATCTTCCCCTCAGTTCCCACATGGATTTCTTACTGGAGATAACTGACTTTTTCTTCAATGTTAAGGGGACACCTGGTTCTGCTGGACAATATGGTGAAAAAGGAGAGAAGGGAGACCCAGGAAGAGTTAGAATAAAAGGTAAATTCATGTTTTATTGTTAGGCTTTTTGTTTTCTACACAGTGCCTAGGCAATAGTGTGAAAAAGCCATATTCCTCTACTCTATATTAAAGCCATTAATTTTGTAAGTGACCGACAATTTTAACAGCTTGTTATTAATATAAAAAAATGACTTTTCATGTCATATGATTGATAATCAGGGTCTTACAGAGGTCTTAATAGCAAAGACTAAGCAGACTACAATTATTGTGAAATTGTGAAGAAATACTATTGTATAGAAGCCACTCAAAGTCTCAATGGCTCTTCAGATTCCTGCCCCTATTTCTAAAAATTACTCTTGACCAGGCATTGAAGAGAAACAATAGGTCACCAGTTACACAACTGAAATTCTTGCAATTAAATAGATCAAAACCTCTCCATGGTTATGGTTATGATTTGCAAAAGCAAAAGAAACAGAGAACAAGAAATTACAGCAATCTGATGGCAAAGCATAGTTAAAAATGCTAAACTAATTACTCAAACAAAAGATTATCCATCTTATTGTTTGTGAAAAGTCAGCAGAGCTTTGGATGCCTGTGTTTGTTTACAGATGTTGGAGCAGGGAAAACATTTGCTGTTTATTTGTAAAGGATTTCTTGACATAGCGAAATGAATCCTTGGATTAGAATATTTTTATTGTCCTTTACCCAAAAACTACATTTTCATAAATATCAGTGAAAAAGAAATCTAGGGGAAAAAGAAAAGAATAAAGAAAAAATTGAAAACATTTTTAGGAATATTGATAAAGATATTCTGCATCATATGGCATTGCTATATCCTGATTTCACTGAAATCAGGAATAAAACTGACTTATTCTAATAGCAAAACTTTTTCACTCTGTCTGTAGCATGAACAAAAGCCACGTTCTTGTGGTGCCTGTAAACATGTCTGTTATAGAGAGACCAAATTGTTCCACGAGGTGTGCAACTACAACTACATACTGCCTCACTGAGCCTAAAATACCCCATTAAGGAAATGTGAATTCAAGAACTGGAAATTATTATACATATATGATGAATGATTACCCAGCACTTACCTGAAGAGAAACAACAAAACCCAAAACTCACTGCAAATATTATATTTAATTTTAAAAAAATTCTTTTAAGGAATAAAAGGTGAAAGAGGTCCTACTGGGCTTCCAGGATTTCCAGGCCAAAGAGGTAACGATGGCAGAGATGGGGAACTAGGATTGCCTGGGGAAAAAGGAGCTGAGGTATGTTTTATTTTCTCAGATATTTTTTTTCCCATTTCAGTTAATATGTTGTCTTACAAAAGGGGTAACATCTTAAAGAAAAATATAATTTTATTCTAGATACTTTGCAGATTAATCATTTTTATCATTTTATGTTAGCCTGGCTCAAAAAACCCATAGTTTTTATCTATTCAAAAACTATTTTGTTGGAAGTATTAGTATTTATTTTGGTATCCTTGAATATACTGTGTATGTACTGTGTGCCTATATTACAGAATCAGGAAGAAAAAACTACCCACAAAACTCTACCCTTTGTTCCTGTTGCCCTTGAATATTTAAAACTACTGTCATCCATGTAGTCACTTAATCGTGAAAGAATGGTTTCTCCAGCTAATTCTCTAACATGGCTTTTGATAATCAAAGACAGGAAAGAAATTAGGTCTTGTTACTTCTTATCAACAATTTCTTTCTTGTAGGGAGATTCTGGAGTACGACTGCCAGGTGATAAAGGATTCCCTGGGCTCCCAGGACTTCCTGGGGTAAAAGGACAGATGGGATTGCCTGGTCTGGGGTTTCCTGGCCCTCCAGGAGTCAGGGGTAACCCTGGAGACTTTGGTGATACTGGTAGTGTTGGGCCACCTGGTCCAAAGGGCCAGAAAGGTAATTTTTATAGTTACATTAAGAACCTAACAACCAAATACATGTGTGGTAGCACTGATTACAGTTTCATATGTATTATATACAGCATTATTAATTTACAGTGAAAATAAGTGTTGGCAAGCTCAGTCATCATGTGAAATACAGCCGCTGAAATGCACCGTGCTGTCAGCATTTAGCAGCAAACACTAGTGAGAATATGAATTGCTAGGGGTCTTAAACATGCAAAACACTAATTGCACACTATCAGAGGAATTATTTTTTGAAGTGAAGAGTATTCCTGGGTATAAGGATTTGCACGGCAGTGCTTTTTTTGCTGAAGGAGCAGGAAAATACAATTCATACTTAAGGCTTGGCCTGTTTTTTGGTTATATATATATAAAAAAAAAACCCTACACTGATGGCAATATGTATGAACCAGAAATGTACCATAGAATTGAGATTAAAATACTATTTGTTTCTTGCAATGGAGACTATTGCAAAGACAAATTTCTGCAACTCTGCAACAAGTAAAAAAATCTTGGTCTTTACAGAATATTACTGTATTACAATAATTTTAATCAATACCAATAATCTATACAAAATAAGAGTCAAGAAAAATATATTTTAAGATTCTCCATCAAATCCTAAGTAATATGGGAATAACAATGTGAATAAACATTCCCTTCTTTGCACATCTGATTGGTTAGTTCCACAGAAATACTACAGTATGTGTTCAGACTCCATTTATTCTAAAATGAAATAGTCCAGTTTCTTTCTCCCTCTTTCTTCAGGTGAGACCATCTGCATTACGCTACCATACCCTGGAAATCCAGGTCCCCCAGGTTTTAAAGGTGTTCAAGGTATGTTTACAGATGGGAGAACTTTCTGTCTTAATTGAAATGGAGTTTTAAGTTGCTAAAAAAAACCCCAAAAAACAAAAAACCCAACAACTATGCTAAAAGGATATACTATTCTAACTTTTCAGCAGATACACATCTCAGTGTAAAAGTGAAAATGCATAGGAATACAGTCACCTAATAGAACGAAAGGCTAGACAGCTGTGGTTTGCATGATCAAAAGCTGTGCAGGCTGCCTCCATAGAAACGTCTAAAAGAAGGCAGGTTGAAACTGTGTCCTTCCCCAATTAAAATGCATAAGAGAGTCTGTAAAATATACAGATGGCTGGAGTCAGATAAGACCTAGAATACGTTCATCTGAATACCATGGGGGAAAAAAGTAAAAAATAAAACAAACCAAGGTGTGCAAGGCAAAGATATGCTGCAGGTCTATACTTTCTAAAACAGTATTGCTCATGGCAAGTTGCAACTGAGCCCTCAGACCTGAATACTTACTGCCATTCCTTCAACTTGTTCAACCTCATTTAAATTCAAAGAATTAATTCAGGAACTGGCAAAATGTTTCTTGTGATCACCTCTAAAAATATTTGAAATACCCCCCAAAATCCTTATCAGAACAAATGGGGATACTGGATTTTCAAGCTCCTTAATATAGTATTACACAGCTCCCTGATATCAGTAGTGTGGGTGGTAGCTAAAATGTATAGAGACTTGAAAGAACAGGGATTAGCGTATTGAGCTCACGGGTACCATTCCAGAAGCAGCATAAAACACAGGACAATATAAGAAATTGAGTATATCCCTGTCATTCGCCAAGTTAATACTGTTGATGTCCTGTAACATTAAAATGTTACAGGAGATGTTGGGTTTTTTTCCTAATTTACTTTGGTGGTTTGCAGTCTGCTGTTTACGGATTAGATTAGGGAACAAGTCCATTTATAAAAGGAGCAACCATGCATTTGGTTGTGACTGGGGTGGTGGCTCTTGCCCAAAACATCAGAAGCAGATGAAATTCACTTGCCTTCAAAGTATGTGAATTTGGATTGGATAAAGATGCAATGCTGTTTACTTAGATCACACATATTAGAGCTCTTGCCAGGTTTTACGTATTTTCCTTCTCTTTCTAGGACCAAAGGGTTTAAAAGGACTCCCCGGTCGTCCTGGACCAAATGGATTTGATGGGCAAAAAGGCCATCGAGGCAGGCCAGGAGCAGGAATCCCTGGGCCAGAAGGTGAATTGTACTTTTCTTAATCCAGGAGACCTGCTGGTCAAGCTGCAATGCATACATGCAGGGTAAGGCAGCTACCATGGTAGAAGAGAACAGGAAGCACATTTCAGTAAAAGCTAAAGGAGGAGGAATTTTTACCAGTTTCCCTTTCTTTCCTCCAGCATTGCAATTGCTGTAATAACCTATACTTCAGTGTCCAGAGAGGAAATATCTTCAGGAAACTGAAAATAATTAGTATCATTTTAGGAAAGGGATTGAACTGGACAAGAGTGACACAAGATAGATGCCACCCCAAAGAAAACCACCGTCACTTCCCAGGGGACTATACCTCCTTCAATCCTTGTGTATCATTAGCTGTAAATGAGAAATCTGTATGATGTTATTTTTCTTTGCAAAGTGGTAATTTAAATCTAGTTAAATTTGCATATAATATTTCATGGTTTGGAGGGGAAAAAAAACCCAACCCAAAGCAACTTGTGAATTATGCCCTATTTGAATTTAAAAATCTTATCAACAGGCTTTCGCGGCAAAGCTGGTGATCCTGGTGATGAAGGTGAAAGAGGATCTACAATTGATGGTAAAAATGGCCCTCCAGGTCCACCTGGCATAGATGGTCAGAAAGGTGTTCCAGGTGATACCATGTACGGTCCTCCAGGAATCCCAGGCAACAGGGGACTGCCAGGACCCCCTGGTGCACAAGGAGCAAGGGGTGATCCAGGTGTTCCCGGGCTGCGAGGTATGAGCCAGGTTTTATGAAG
Source organism: Nycticryphes semicollaris (assembly GCA_013400055.1). Classification (NCBI taxonomy): domain Eukaryota; kingdom Metazoa; phylum Chordata; class Aves; order Charadriiformes; family Rostratulidae; genus Nycticryphes; species Nycticryphes semicollaris. The sequence goes on along the minus strand of VXBJ01002188.1, from coordinate 154,371 downwards.
CATTTCCATGTGTTCAAAGGAGAAAATCTGAGCAAAGTCAGTCCTGATTCAGATAAAAGTTACCCTTTCCAGGATCTGTAATGGTGACTGTGAGTGGTACACCCTGTTTTTCCATTTACACTTTTACAGTTAAGGTTGATCAGCCACTGAGGAGATCTGCACTGCAGGAAGGGGGAGATGCCTTTACCCAGTCCATGGAGTAACAGGGCAGCTTCCCATTCTTTACTACTGTTACTTGCTGCCCAGTGACCATCTGTACTTAGGGACTCCTGCTCTGCCACATAGATAGTCCCTGCCTCAGATCTCTTACTCAACTCCAAAAAAAACTGGCAAAAGGCGAGAGAACACTCAGGGAGAGAGGGGAGAATTTCTTTGCCCAGACTTACTCAATACAACCTTCAGTATCTTGTGAGCTACACTTTTCTGCAAGGGAGTTTTGCTGGTTGCTGCAGGTGTCTCCACAGTGCCACTTCCTCCCCACTTCATAGCAGATATTCCTGATTGCTTTTATAGGTTTTTCCTTCTGCCCAGCCCTAAGCAGACACACGCCCCCTCCTGTGGCAGGAACACCTACAGAACTGGCCCCAGTGCTGCCTACCTGGTGCAGGCCAGTGAACACCTTCCGTTCTGCTCTTAACACAATGGGAACTAGGGGTTTTTTGTGCCATACAGTCATCCTTGCCTATCGGTGAGAATTGAATTCCTATTTGTTCCATAAAGAAAGCAGCTCTCCTCAAGAGCCAATTCTAAATTGCAGAAAAGCATGTTACCACAAACCATGCAAAAACTAGAAGGTAACATATTATAATAATTTTAAATTTTAAAATTACAATTAGGAATTCAGAGATATGGCAAATGTAAGATGTTTTACTTCCATTAACATTTTTTGTTTCCAGGACAGCCTGGGACCCCAGGATTTCCAGGTGCCAAAGGTTTTAGAGGCCCAGAAGGTGATAGAGGAGCACCAGGCTGTCCAGGCACCCCTGGCCCACGATGTGACCCAGGCTTACCAGGGCCACCAGGACTCAGAGGTGCCACGGGTGTGCCAGGACCTCAAGGTACACAACATCCATCAGGTTGCCTCAAAGCGTCTTTTCTCTCAGATTTAATCACATGATTTTTGTGGCCACCATGCCACATATTAACATGGGGGTTGCTCATTAGTGGGGATGTACATTGTTTTGCACATTTCCTTAAATTCAAGGAATGCATAGTGCACATCTCAAATATTTCCCAACTTTCCTTAACCAGCCAAATCACAGTGTGTTCACTGTAAAGTAATGAACAGAAGAGGTACCTCTTATTCTGTTGTCCTGAGTAGCTTAACTGAGCTCCTGTCAGTAGTGTGATACTTTTATCTTCTTTACTCTTATAGTGAAGAGTTTAGGGAGAGCCAGGAGACGTATATATCAAAAGTATTTACTAATCACTAGGGATTTTTCACAGGTTGCTTCTACTGATACATCTCTCACTGAAGAAATACAAGAAAACAAACATTCCAGGTGAAAAACATAGGTGGAGCCAGGATTCCAGTATGAGAGCAAAGTTTCCAAATATTGCCATGTTTGATGATATTCAAATATATAGCAAATATCTATCACTTTCTACTTTTTAGGTACAATTGTTGAACCCTTTTCCTGCACTTACATACATCAATTAAAGCTCTTTTCCTCAGGCTTACCAGGCTTTAAAGGTCAGAGGGGTGACAGGGGGCTAGCTGGGCCACCAGGAATCAAAGGTCTCAAAGGCTTTCCTGGCTCACAAGGTCCCCCAGGTCCTCCAGGCTCCCGAGGTCTTCCAGGACTTCCAGGCAATAAAGGACCACCTGGTTTCCCAGGACAACCAGGTAATGTTAAACATCCTGCAAACCACCACATCTGTAATTTCTCTTGTAGAGGGAGATACTTCTATTGTTAAAGCTAGGAAGTACTTTGTACCCACCTCCTTTTCTAACTTCGAGAATAAGACCCTGCAGCAGGGAAGAGGCTGTAACAATAGCATCCTTTGTTATTTCTCTCATAATAAAAACAAAGGGATGGAAATAGTTTGGTGTGTCTTGGTGCATCCTGGTGCTTCAGTTGTTTTACAGCACTGACATATTTCCATGTCTTATTTCCTGACTAGTGTTTAATAGGTTCTTATTATAATATGCCATTATAAAAACAATATACTTCTCATTACATCCAGACTAGCCTTTACTGATGCAGTCTGTGATTGTATGCTGATTAATAGGTGGAGAAATAGCTTCACATTATGGCTAATACCTGCAAAAAATGTGACCTTGGTCACAAATCATCACTGGGCTAACGAGCAAAAGTTTTGAGTAACTGTAGCAAAATCCTGTTGTCCTCTGTCTGTCATCTGTACAGCAGCAGTTGTGATTTCCAGAAGCCACATGCAAAATTTGGTGGTATCTCAGGCTATGCATTGTATTTAAAATGTACTTTAGTAGTAAACTTAGCCTGTATCTCCACGGGGTAGCAGCAGGGAGGGGGAAGATGTTTGTTTACTTCAAGGCAATCTGGATTTCAAGACAAGTTTGATCTTGGCATGCTCCAACTATTGATTCTCTAGCTCTCCTAGGAGAGTCCTTTCCTATGTAGTCCTTCTTGCCTTTTGCTTTAGACTCCTCCTCAGAATATGACAGCAACAGCAATAGCAGACTGAATATGTAAACAAAGCATTTAATATTACCAGGAAGCAAAGGGATTCAAGGACCCCAGGGATTCCCAGGACTCCCAGGAACACAAGGCCCAATGGGATTCTCTGGTGTAAAAGGTGAAGAAGGAAAAATGGGTCCACTTGGGCCTAGCGGAGAATGTGGAGATATGGGATTAAAAGGTTTGTAAAAAAAACCCCGCTCCACTCTGTAGTTGTTTCATTGTCTGCTGTGTTTAGTTTTGTTACTAATATGTTAGGAATATATTTACTTTTTCTTCTTGTTATAAGGGTATATTCATTTCTATTTTCAGCGATAATAAATCAAATAATCTCACTTACGCATAATGAAAAGTAACTAAAGAAAAATTAATTCCACTCAGACCATTAGGTGCATTTATCACTAAATCAGAGTAAGATCATTTATTCAAACCTTTAATTTTGTCCTGTACACATCTGAAATAGATTTTCCTAGTTTTCTATCATACTGTCTGTGTTTTTCCATCTATGTAAAGCATACAGGAAATAATCTCTCTAAATAATTACATATGAAAGAATTAACCATCTCCAAGGTGCAATCTCAGAAAGTTTGCTGTGGGGTGGACAATACAATTGCCATCTTTCATATTCCAGACAAGCAGTGAATAATTCTGATTTAACATCTCCAGGGTTACTACTGAGTTAACTAACAAGCAAGAGGATAATAAATTCTGCTAGCAGCGAGCCTGCTGAAACAACTAAGAACTGCATTCGTGTTTGAAGGCTTTCTGCGTTAGGAAGTTCTCACTAAAATTGATTTTCAGGACATGTCATTCACGCAGGAGTATTTACTTACATTCCATCTGTTTGGTTCAAAGGTGAAAGAGGGCCTCCAGGAGACAGTGGCTGTGTTAACCTCCGTCTTGAGAAAGGACAAAAGGGGGAACCAGGGTTTCCTGGTGAGAATGGGTTTAGAGGTGAAAGAGGTAAGTTCATAAATAAGGCCCCGCATACACACATTCAACTGGTACAAATCACTGGCCGTTTTCACAGCTGCAGTAACACCCAGCAACTTCATTGTATTCATAGATTCTTAAACTATCAGGCTTCTTTCTTTGGACAATTACTAAAGCACTACACAGAGTGTGAAAGCACAGCTCTATAGTCAAATAATGGCTTGACTGTATTGGTAATTATCTTGTTCTGCGATTAACTTCAGGTGAAAAAGGCAATGCTGGTCTCAGAGGCCCTCCAGGATTCCCAGGGAAGAACGGTGTGCCAGGACTGCCAGGTGACCATGGTGATATTGGACTGATAGGGTTTCCAGGATCACAGGGCTTCCCAGGACCAAGAGGCTTTAAAGGAATTATGGGTTTTCAAGGACAACCAGGTGACCAGGTAAACTGAAAGTGGTAGTGAAATGTCCTGGACTTTGCAGTTATCTCCTGCCTCCAAGAAATGTGATGATGAGTACTTACTTCTATTGTCCTGACCCATTAGATATTCCTCCTGAAAAGAGACTGTCAGTCTAATAAATAAAGAAATTCCATTAAATTCCTTAATGCAGCACTTCAGTGCTTTGATTATGTGTTAGCAGGGATTGTAGTCAGGGTCAGCAAAGGGCCTCTCCCCTAGCAGCGTGTTGTGATGTCGGTACATTGCCGCTTGGTGGAAAGACCATGTTACAGGGCACTAATTAGGGGGGCCAAAAAATAAATGCACGCTCAAGTCTTCAACATTATCCATGGTAACAGATTGTTAGTCACTCACTGCAGAGATCATAACGTAGCAGCAGCACAAGTATGAAGTTAACATATAGCTGCTGCTTCATATCTTGCTGTATGGAGCAGCTGAGCCAATCGATGAGACAAAGCAAGTCTTTTGTGCCTGCGCTGGCAGCTTGCACCAAAGAGAAGCCAGGCGAGCTATGCTGCTCAAGAACATACACCCAAAACCACACATATATGTCCCATATGAATATAAAGTAAAGTTCTTCACTGGCTTGTACGCTAGGTAGACAGGCAGTGAGATTCCATGAAGCATAAAGCACAGATGGATTTTTGGTAAAGGGACAAAGTATCTTTTCTTGGCTGGTCTTTTATCATATTTCTTTAAAGAGATAATCTGAGTTTGGCTGATTATAGGTCATTATTCAAAAGGAAAACCAGAGAAATCTTTACATTTTTACTATTGCATCACACCATATTTCTGGTTAATGTTTATAGTAAATTTTAGGTAACATACAAGGATATTTGGTACATTTTTATGGTACCTTTTAAATCAAATTACTCAAGCCATCTGTGGGGAATTCAAGCTGTTCAAGCCAAAAGTTAGCATAAACTATAAAAGCACAAATTCAAAATGATTAGCAAGTCTAATCTACAGTTTCTTGGGCGTGCTAATGGTCAGTGTTAGACACGTAACAAAGACAGCCTGATTTTCTGTTGGGCTTAAGATACAGTTTTGCTATTCATATTGATTTCTGGCCTGTTTACCAATGTAAGAGAACCAAATGCTCTTATAGATCATTCCTGCTACACAGATCACGTATCAAACGAGTTTATTTTGTTTTTTAAAAAAATCAGGGTGACGTTGGCTTACCAGGAGTCCCTGGAAATCCAGGACTAACCGGCCCAAAAGGATCTAAAGGTAATGACTTTATATAGGCATGCTTTTGAAAAAAGCAGTGTTGTTAGGATGTATGTGCTCCGATAGATGGCAAGTACTCACTAGAACAGGGAAAACAGGACAGAATTAAAATAATTAAAACATGAATGTCATTAGAAACAACTCTGACTTACCTGTAGGTAATATTTGATTTGGTTTTGTGGATGAAAAGGATACTTGTATGAAATGAAAGTCATTGTACCTCAACAGGAAAGAGAGGTGACCCAACTCCTCTGCTTGGAACCCAGGGTCGAAAAGGGCCTCCTGGAGATCCAGGATTACCAGGTACCTTTGGCTGATTGAAGGAAAAATTTGATTTAAAACCTCATTTTCTCTAAGTTTTGTTAGTGGAGAGGGAACTTCTGCTCTCTGTGCATATTGAGCAGAATTTTCTACAGTTAGAAATCCAGGGACTGGAGAGGCATCACAGTGTGCAATATGACCAGCATGAGCATAGAAGTTAGAGTCTACTATTGTCTAATACTGCACCGGTGAACATACCAGTACTTACCAGAATAAAACCTGCCTTGGCTATATACCTTGCTGTCCATTTCTGCTCTTTCAGATATCACAAAAGATATATTAATATAATTCATTGCTAATAAATAGATGCAAGGATCTGACATATTATTAATAAAGTTCTTTTTATACTAAAGCAATCTCTTACTGAACTTTTATATTTTTAAACTTAAGAGATAGAGAACAGGCAGCTACAAACAAAGAAATGCTAGATGTATTTTTTTTTTCTTTAAGGACTCTGTGGATTCCCAGGACAGAAGGGTTCACCAGGTATCCAAGGGCAACCTGGAAGCCCAGGATCCAAGGGTGACCCTGGATACCCAGGAATACCTGGATTTCCAGGTAATGACAAAGTTGAAATAAAACAGTGCCATGTAACAGCTCAAAAGAGATAGGGAACAACAAAATGCAGTTCCTCTGTGGCAGAGGCTAGATAAATCAGACATCATAAGAAGGCCTGTATTGAAAGCTATTTCAGCACCCATAGACAGCAGCAATAGTCTGCTCAGAGTGTCAGAGCAAGATCTGTCAGTTCTTCACACATTCCCATGCTCTTTCAGGTACCTCCAAATAACGCAGTGCAGTGTGGGGAAAAAAAAAATCAACATATTAATGGATTTGCATATTCACGGATATTTTTTTTTCCTTTCCTCAGGAGCTGCAGGTCCTCAGGGATTGCCAGGAGAACCTGGAGAAAAAGGGAAACACGGAATTTTGGGACCTCCAGGATTGCAAGGATTAGTTGGGTCTCCAGGCAGAAAAGGTAAGCGGTATAAAGTGCAGTTCTACTGGTAATGAAAGAGCACCAGACATAAATACTCTTTTAGTACTGAAAATGGAAAAGGCCTAACTGTGAACATGATTCTGATTCCATATTCTGTTAAACTACTAGAAGAAAGCCAGTTCCCATCACCTTTGAAAAGTAACATCAATACTGTGTCAGAAAGTTGGGCTACAGTATAGAATGAATAAGGAAGAAGGCAGAAACAGATTCTGGCTCTGCTGAGGAGCAGAAGCTGAGGAAAGAAAAAGGAGTTTGTAGTAATTCAGATGTTTCACTTTCACTTCAATTATGCTGTGTTCTACTTTTTCACCAGCGAGTGCCACTGTTACTCTACAAAACCAGCAGACTACTACGGAGTTTTGTCTTACAAATTTGTTCTCATAAATTGTGATAACTTAGGTTGGGTGTTGTTGCTGGTTTTGTTGTTGTTTTGCTTTCTCCAAAACCTGATTTTTGGTGGATTTAACATAGAAATGTTTCCTCCAAATCCTAATTTACACTTCTCACAACGATTGTTATATTTAGATTGAATGGCAGTTCATCTATACAGAGGTTTTTTTTGTTGGAGAACATTATTAACATTTGGTATACTCAGATATATTGAAGTTATGTTACATTAATTTTTTATAAAGGAAGGTAATCAGCTGTGTACTTGCTACGCTCTCTCTGTTATAGTGAGCTTCATAACCAGGTTCTGGGACAGGAAGAACAACATTAGAGACCCATATACAGAAATCACAGGAAAGTAACACTTGGGGCTATGATAAAATACTAGAGGGGACAATAGATTCATTTTTTCAAGTTCAGCCTAAGGAAGTATTGAAGTTTCTTGTGAACTACTGAATATTTAAATGAAAAACAGAAAATGAAAAATGGAAACCATTTATGATTGCTTGCAGTAAAGCAAGTGGTCCTGATGTAAACTGTCATGTCAGATTCCTTGTTGGTGCATGATCTGCAAGAGAACACTCCATTTTTGCAAACAGTATTTGTTTTAATGAAAACAGAGATCTGCAGTGACAGGGATGTCTAAATTGAGAGAGGTCAAAAAAAAAAAAAAACAAAAGCAGGCATTCTTCTGCTGAAAACCTCTCAGTAGCAGATGGGCTCTTTCCTGCTTGTCTGGACTCTTTCTTTCTTGTCATAAGTGCTAAGACATTCTCTTCTATATCATACAGAAGTTATCCCAAGTCCTGCACAGGAAACAAATTAACACAAATTCTGCAGAGGAAAAAGTGCAGTTCCAAATGGAAATTCAGTACAGACCAAGTTACCTGCTAAGGATTACCTTTAGGATTCCATATATTGCCAGCATAGTTGAAAGGAAGGTTAACACCTTTGAAGTTATCCCCAGTAATGGAAACTGAACGGAATTTGTATTCCAGTTCCACGGGAGGATATAGATCTCAAAGCTATTTTCAATGAATATATCTGGTAGTATGAGAAGTTAAATGGTTAGTTGGTTGTACATAGCCAAGTACACAGCCTTGTTAGTCTAATTGCTTCTCATTTACATTAAATGTCTTGTGCCTAAAGAACTTTTAGATTAAAAAAATTAAACAGAATTTACGAAAACATAATCACATTTTCTTTATTACAGAGATAGTTTTACTTGTTAAGGGCTCAGTCTGGCAAGTCTTACTTGTGTGAGTAATCCTTGATGAAGCAAGTTACATTAAGAACATCAGCAGAATTACTTGTGTGAGTAGAAGCTGAATTAGGCTGTAAAATACAGAGACGGTGGTTCATACACAGGTCAGCCAATTCAGCTGTACCTAGAAATATGGGACTATTGCAATCCAAAAATCTAGAATTACAAGTGCTGATATTATAATGGATTGTTGGCAAATGTGTCAGAAATTCCCTGGAAAGCAAGTAAACCCAGCCATCAATCTTGACTGAATGAGCTAAAGATCAAAAAAGTTTTAAATGATGACCTGGGTGCCAAAAATCGTTAGGAGTTCGTAAAAATTTTAAAATACCACTGTTAAATTCCCCAAATTGGCATCCAACTCTTACATAAATTTGAAAATTGGAACATCCCCAAAGCACAAGCAGACTCCAGAAAGCAGGACTGAAACTTATAATGTCATGAAAAGTGAAAAGAACAGTTAATGAAGGGCACAAAAGATACTACAGTTTGGATTGCCAGTGTCCCATATTAAAAGGGGATTGCATAGAGAGTGTATTATCAATGTTTTGCAAGTTTTCAAACAATCTTCTGGATTGAAAGTTTTTCCAGACTAGTGTTTGCTACAAGCTGGATTATTATTTTTTCCCTTCCTTTTCATTCCTTTATTAAATTTTAAGTAAAAATAATTCAACAGTTTGAGAAAAAAGCTACAGGAATATTATTTTTGGTCTTGTTAGAAAAAAATAAAGGAGCCCTACAGTTCTCTTTGTCCGGTGACTTAGTGACCTTTAAATTTGGCAGGTGAAGCATTTGATGAAGGACATTTGTGTTGCTGTTTCTACAGCAATTTGTCCCTCCCAAATATGACCATCTTACAAATTTCTAAAAAAATATATCCATATGTGCTTAAGTAGAGCAGTAAATTCTCCCATGATTCATGCTCTGGATAAACAGCAGATTTGCCTGGCGTTGAGAACTGAAACGGAGAACCCACATCTTCTTTGCCTGGAAGTAGCTAGGCAGGGAAAATGAGACAGACAGAAAGATAATTGAGACTTACGGAAGAAAACCACTGCAACCAGACCAGGAATCCTACATGCACGGAGAGGAAGTGGCAGGGAAGGAAATTAGGCAGACGTAAGCAGCAAAGGTGGAAGAGAGACAGGAACAGGCACTGACAGTAGCTTTCAGCTTCTTGATAATCAGTGTCCACTCTAATCCGTCCCTCTCTGGAGCAAGAAGCATCCCAACTCTATTGCTGTGTCTGAAACCTCTTTGAAACCTGTTAGCAAATCACCCATCAGTTTTGCCAGATCTGTTCCTATCACCAGGTGCTAGGCTGCCGTCTGCATTTAACGTGTGTGTGTCTTCACATTTGATACTTCATCCAAGCAACCTCTTAGGAACCTATAAAGTGCTATTGACCTGGAGATGCTTTTACCCTTCACTGCAAACAACAATTACAATCCAATATTAGTTCCACTTTTAAAAAAATGTATTAAAACGCATCTAAGTTTTTACTTACCGTACTTCAACAATTTTTAAATAACTATCATGTCAGCATCAGTCTCAATTACAGATTCATCGTCTTCAAAGGCTGTGTTGTTCAGTTTAAAGAATTTTTGTAAAAATGGGATGCAAAAAAGGCTAGTTTTCTGCATGAAATCTGCAGGACCAGGGAAAAGAAGCCAGGTGAAAATTTAGCTTCTTTGTAGTGCAGCTAACTTAAATTACAGCTTCTGTTGCAAATATAAGTGCAAAGAATTTTAGCTTTACAGTTATTTTAGGAGGTGTCTGCACCCCAGTCATCAGGTCAAGCGGTGATACCACAGCTAACATTGCACTAGCTAATCACACGTAGCAGTAGAGTCTAGCCACAGGCATGAGTTTCACTATGAGCCCCTAACTGAGCTTCCCACTGCTACCTGCAGTGTAGAAATACCTAAAGGATTAAAAGGTATGTTTTCTGATTGCTTTGATGTGAAACTGTATTTTGATTGCTATTTTCAGATTTTTCACATTTTCCTTTCCCGAAAGTCTGCATTCCAGTGCAATGTGATTTTATCTTCAGTTGCCAATAAGAATCAAATTCAGCAAATACCCTGTCTTGATCCAGAACGTGTTATCAGAAAGAAATGGCATAATTTTTAATTGTGACTTTCAAGGATTATTGCGGCACCCAGTCATGTCTGTAATACCTCTCAGGTCTTCCTGGACTGCCTGGACTGGATGGCTTGGATGGACTAAAAGGTCAAAAAGGTTCTGCAGGAGTTCCAGGTAAAGAAGGGAAATAATTATGTGGAACAGAAAATCTTAATCTTACATGACTGAATGTGCAAGGAGTGATCCACATTATTTTGGTATTTGCCTTGCCCAGCAGATATCATTAAGGCTTAGAGTAAAGATTCAAGCAGAATCTGAAGTATGCCTGATGACACACCTGCTGTTATTTGTGAGGAAAACTTTAAAACTTTCATTACTTACATAGTTTTGTTGGAACCTTTCAAGGCTGTTTATAAAATGAAAATGTTCAGTGCAGATGACTCAAAATAGAGCCAAGTCTCTGGCGTTTTTTATATGTAGAAGATAAACTAACAAATTAAAGGGAGACTTAGGAAATCCCAGCCCCATTAAAGTCCATGGGAGCTGTGCCACAAACTTAAGAGGAACCTGGATTTCACTCACACTGATCTATTTGCAACTTTGAAAAAGGTGCTTTTGAAGCAGTATTAAAAAGCAGTGCTCACCATCTACCTAGAGATTACAGATTTGTACTAATAGAAAGTTATATTTAGGATCACACAATCAGTTTACATTTCAAGTTGCAGACATTAACAACATCATATAAAATGACCCTTGAAGAAGAGCATTAAAGCAAAGAGATTACTTTCCTTGAAAGATGAATTAGGGCCAGATTCAACAAAGCTCTATCCAGCTTCCAAGACAGAACCAGAAAAATAGCACAAGGCAACCCTTGCAAGGAAGAACATCTGCAGCTGGTATTTCTATTCTGCACATCTGTATTTGTATTCACTGTAAGCTTTGCGGACATAATTGTTTTCCTATAAAGGTCGAAGTGAAACAGGGCCCCCAGGATACCCAGGAGAACTTGGACCAAAAGGAGGCAGAGGTGAACCTGGATGGCCTGGTATCTCTATTCCAGGCCCCCCTGGAGAAAGGGGATTCCCAGGATTCCCAGGTAAGAAGGAGTTTTCTCCTTTGTGGTGCCCTGCAGAGTCGAAATTAAGCTCATACAGGCTTTTCCCTTGGTTAGAATGGGCATTAACACACACCCACAAATTTTTTCAGGGAGGGAATCCTCTATTACAATAACATGTTGATGTTTCCCAAATAGATACAGAGACACCAAAATTCCTTGTTTATCATGTTACAGGAGAGGAAAGAATGAAAATAGAAAAATGCTGGACTTGTACAGACTCAGGGAACTGCTAGGTGGAGTTGCCTCTTGGGAAGAAATTCCTAAAGAAAAAGGGTTGCAGGAGTTCTGGTAGTCACACAAATATAGTAAATCTCTCACCTGTTCTGGTATAAGTGCAAGATGGAACTGTATTACAAGATTGCTATAATTATTTAAGAGCCTTGGTGTTATAGGAATTGCACAGAAACAGGAAAAGGCAAGTGTTGAAGGAAGGGCAAATTAAAGTTGAGAGAATGGAGCATCTGTTGCATGAGGAGAGGCTGAGGGAATGGGAACTTAGCCAACAAAGGAGAAGGCTCAAGGGGGATTTTGTCAATGCCTAAAAGTACATGAAGGGAAGGACACATAGGTTCTTCATAATGGTGTTGAGTGACAGGACAAGAGGCTACGGGCACAAACTGACATACAAGAAACTCTACTAAAATATAAGGAAAAGTTTTGCTTTTCCTGTGATGGTAACTGAATACAGGAACAGGTTGACCAGAGAAGTTGCGTTGGAGATACTCAAACTCCAGCTGGGGAGGGTCCTAGGCAACCTGCTCTAGCTGACCCTGCTTTGAGGAGGGGGTTCAACTAGAGGGGTTTCAGCTAGAAAGTCTCCAGAGGCCCATTCAAGCCCCAGCAATTCCACGATTAGAAATGACATTAGCTTTACTCTACTAAACATTGCCAGTGCCACATAACACACAGAAGACAAATAGCAGAGATGAGTTCTGATGAGGTGAATCATTCTAAGATGAAGGCACAGTCATTTTTCTCAATTAAGTTACTAGTTTCTGAACTGGGGGAGTCAACAGAATGGTGCTGTTGAGGGGAAAAAGAAAAAAAGGGGGGGGTGGAGTTTAATTCTAAGATGCATTAACACCCCTTGATATAGGATGGGCAAGGCCTCCCATGGGATACTGTGTCCAGCTTTGACAAATTAGGGATAACTCACTAGAGAGTAAATGGTGGGGTTGAGAATGAGAATGAAGAAACTAGATTTGATCTTTTGTAGAAAAGAGAAGGCAACAGGGTGCAACCTGCTGATAAGCTGTGACTATTCAGAAATGTTATGCAGAGGGTGATATCCTCTAACTCTTCCTCCCTGTCATATGTAAGAGCACTAATGCCTTATTTTGCAAAAATCCAGATGCAAAATTGGGAAATAAATAAATTTAAGACTAGTAAATTCATCTTGTTCACTGAAGATTTTAGGAAAGTTGAACTCCCTTTTGCCAGGACCAAGTTTTGAATACTCAGCTTGTCCCAGGCAGAATGGTTTCGTAGTCCCCACTCATCTTACATTTTTATCATTTCTCCCATTGTTAGAATACAGGAGAAGGCAGCTATTTGGGGCAATATGCCAACGTGTGATGATGTATTCGTTAGTTTAAATAGATTTTATTAAAAGAATTAAAAAATTTTAAAGATAATATTTTCACTTCTACAAGATGTCTTCATTAGCCTAATTAGTGGTATATTCAATATACAAGTGAGAGTATACATTACCTCCATGACTTAACATATCAGCATTCTTTTAGTAACTTAGCTATGTAATCTATTNCCTTAGGTAGAAGAGGACCTGCTGGACCCACTGGACCTATGGGAAAATGTCCTTACAGTGCTTCTCCTGGTCCTCCAGGTGATCAAGGACCACCTGGTTTAGATGGCATCAGAGGTATTAATACCAAATTTGATCATGCAAAAAGCTCCATGAGGCTACTAAGAGTCACTGGGCTACTGTCTGTGGGAAAACATATAAAAATGCATAGGGAACAAAGAAGCCAATCAAAACCTCAGGTAAATATGCAGAGAAGAGCCTTTATGGCACTTCTGTTACAAGCGGGGATTGCAAAGCCATCCAGTCAATTCCTATAGATTCTGGTTCTCCGGTGCAGCTGCTTCAAGTTGTTCTGAACCCTTACATTAGGTATTATTTGAATCCTTCCTTACTCAGAGCAAGGATAGGAAGACTTCTCATTGGGAAATAGGTGGCAGAGGTTGGAAGGGTAAGCAACGCTGTAATAAATATAAAAGCAGGGTCTTGATGCATGTAACATTAACCTGCCACCTTTTGCTTGCACAAATCTACATAGTTTTGGGAACTATTTCTATTATTGTCTTCCTTACAAGGCCTTGGACAAAAACTAATGCTAATGTTTCCAAAGACACACAAGGGCTGTCCTGTGTCCCAGGGAGAACACGCAAAAGCGTAAAAACCCAATGGAACATGGCTATTTTTAGATGTTTCTGCTTTGTGCATATATTAAGAATAAAGTTCTTTTATCACAGGTCAGCCTGGGAATCCTGGTCCTCCTGGAGAAACCATCTTTGTGCGAGGAGATCCAGGTGACATTGGTATTCAAGGGGTACCAGGTAACCCTGGGCAGCGAGGGAAACAAGGAGTCAGAGGTCTTCCAGGGAACCAAGGAAGAAGAGGCCCAAAGGGTATGAATCTGAGATACTTTTACTAGCATGTGCACTTGTGCCCAGCCCCGTGCAACTGAGCCTTGTGCACAGGGGATTGCACTGGAGACTGAGCCAGTCAGAAGGGGTAGGCTGGATGTTTCACACCTCTGGCCTGTTAGCTACAGGTAAGATAGGGCTGAGCCAGATTCATACGTACCATGTTGGAAGACTTCCCTACCAGCCTGAGAATGAGGCAGTAAAACTTTTGAGTCTGCCAGAGAAAGCAAACCTCAACCTCGCTGCAGGGGTCCTCAGAAACTATGGGAGATGCAGATGTGTTTGAACTAATACAGAGTCTCACATTTGCCCCATATCAATAGCTTTGGACTTTCAACAGGTTCTTTAGTTTGAAAACGGGGATCTAGATACTCTTGCTTCTGCACACTGTAGAGAAGTCCTATCTACAAAATCCCTTCCAATCTCTACAAAAAGAAAAGTCATAAATTTTAATTCAGTTCAAGACCAGGGAGAGAAGAGGAAAATGTGCATTCTTTCTGGGAGAGAACAGAGTTGAGCTGGCCCAAGCATTTTTTGTTACTCAGGCAGCCAAGACTTCATTTTATTTATGTGTTCAGCTTCTCAGAACACAACCACGTGTGACTGCACAACTGTTTTCCTTCCAGGTCCTATGGGAATCCATGGCCCACAGGGTCCACCTGGTGCTACAGGACAAGCAGGAGATCAAGGTTTTCAAGGAAAACCTGGTCCCAGAGGTCCTCCAGGTACATATGTGTTGTTCATTGTCACTTAATTGTAACTGTGACCTCTCTATTCATATATAGTCTTACTAATGTTTACTTGCTTATCAACAATTTAAACCATCTCAGAAAAAAAAAAAAAAAACAAAAAAAAAACAAACAACTTAATTGATTTCTCATTTGAGTTGTGTAAAAATTTCTGAACTATGTATTTTTTTTCTAATGTCACCTCATGTAAATGACTTCAGTTCTCATTTCATTCTTTACTCCAATTTACATGCCTGAAACTTGTTTTCACCTGCACCACAATGGCCATAATCTACTTTCCATTTATCAAACCCTTCAGGTTTCATAGGTAAGTTCATGACTATTGATTATTGTTCTTTTCACGTGGTGTTCCTTTGGTTGAGCTTTCATTAGAAGGTATTCTTGGCTTGGCTGCTGGGATAGCAGATAGTGCTACAACAACATAGTTCTAACAGATTTTTCACATAAATGGCTAGCACTTCCAACAGACCAATATCATGATAATACTTCATTGACAAGTCTTATGCTGTGATGTCAATTGGACTTGTAAAATACTTTTGTTTCAGATTATCACTTTGCTTTTTGGTTGTCACACAAGATACTTTCTAACCAAAAGCTTAGCAAAAGCTTGAATCCTAACCCTGAGTTAATACAAACACTGAACTTTTAATACTTTTAACCTGACTAAATTGATCAGAATCTGATTGTGCTCCAAAATGTAAACAGTCAATACCCCCTAGCAGTTTTCAGTATGTAAAATGTGGCCATTCTTAATTTTTTATTATTATAATTATTTTAAAGAGATATTACAGGTTAGATTCTTTGTCCTGCTTATTGATGGTTTTGCAGCCACTGAATAGGCAAAGTACCATAAATCTTCACATGTGCCAAGGAGTTGGCACTGAAGTTGGGTAGACTTTAGGCTTTAACTCAAATCAGTTTGGAGCAATTAGGACAGAAACTGTTCACCAAGTAGTTGAAACATATCAGCTAGCATACGCTTGCTAACACATGCTTGCCATGCTGTTAAACGCTGTGCTAAAAGACAGACTAAAATTAAAAGCCATGAGACTCCATAATTCAAGATTTTAAAATACTTAAAGTACACTCTTGAATACCAAAACCAGCAAACAGGTGTGGTGATTTTTCACATGGGAACTGTTAAGCAAACTTCCATCTAATTTACTTTCCTATCACGCATTCCAGGTGACCCTGGTGAACCGGGAAAAATAGATGATTTGTGCTCTGCAATCCCAGGGCCTCCTGGGGAAGCAGGGCAAAGAGGACACGATGGCCCTATAGGACTACCAGGGCCAGTAGGCCACCGTGGACCCCAGGGTAAGCGTGTCTTTTGAAAGCTTGGGTGTCTGCTTTAGCCATTTAGACAACAAATCAAAAATGGTAAAAATGTGAGTGATACTTCTCTATGTTTTACCCTGTCTCTTCCCCTTAAATACTTATTAACAGTCTCCAGAAACATGTAGTGGGCTGGTTGATACTCAGGGTGATGGGTCAATGTAATAACCAGGCTACTGAGCCTGGCAGCCTTTTCCTAGGCCAGGGAGGGCAAAAGCATCATGCACTGTTGAGAAAAAAAAAATTCTTCCAATGACTTTTTTTCCTTTTTACCAACAAATCAAAACCCAATGCCTTAAAGAACTCCTATGGTTCCCACAGGTTAGATTTGGGGGATCTTAAAAAATATACATGCTTTAATATTTAGCAATAATGAATCACAAAGCTCTGCTACCCAAAGTCCTGAGAGGACACCAGAGTCAGAGAAGCAGCTATGATAGCACTTTTTATCTGTTCAAACATGAACATGTTACCACAAAAAAAAAAAAAAAAATGGCCAAAGAGATCTTAAAAAGAATTGATGCAAGACTGCAATATTCTTCTGATAGATAAAAAGACAAGGGTGATGCGGTACTGAATAGGCCATCAGAGTGGACAGCTTCATAGAAATACAGCATAGTAAGTCTGTGTACTGTCTTCAGTTTAGGTTGTGCCTAAATGTCGTGTCTCCAGTTCAGATACTGGAATTCCTCATGTGATTTTAGATATTCCCTACTTGGGAAACCGTCGTTTGTTGTGGTGGCTGCACTGGACATCCAGTGTCTCCAGAAAGGTGGTGTGTGATTTTTCTACCAGGAGATGAACTGCAGTAGTCATTCTCCTCATGAAAGTGAACACAAGGAAATTTTCAGTGAACTATTTAGTTTTACATATCTTAATTGATTTGTCATCTGTAAGGTGCTTCTGGGGTTGAATTGCTGTGTTTCCATTATATACAGCGTTAAAAAAGTTTCTGTAAAACCAGATCATACAATCAAAAATACTTGCACTGGTTTTACAGAAGAAACAGTAAATAATGCTTTCCCTTTCATTAAGGTAACTGAATTCCAATTTTCTGCTGCCTTGGAAGACAAACTAGAGGTTTTACTGGCAAAAGCAATGTGTATTAGTAAAACTTCAGTGCACTTGAGTTTTGGCAAAATAACCATACAACCGACACTGAAATGTTGTTAAATGGTTTTGACTGGTTTAGATTTTCTTAATGAATCTAACAAAAAGTAGCAGGAGGAAATTTTGCGTGTTGTGCGACAACCTTGAATTACTCACTCTGCAATTTAAGTAGTGGGATTTGCAAGGAATGAAACACACACCATTAATGAGAGAGAACTGCGGTGCTAGAGAAACATCCTCAGCTGAAAACCGTTCTTTACCAGAAGAGGAAAACCAGCTCTGAGTGCAGTAACAGCTGACACCTGTAACTCCATTCAGTTCAGATTATGTTTAAAGTAGCCAGTGAGCCAGACCATCACTATCTGTGCCCTGTGCATATATCTTTTACTGTCTTGGCCACTCCTCATTATCTGCTGATGTATAAAAATGCCTGTACATATGAGAAATCTAAAAAGATCAGGCCATCAGGAGCCTAAAAATCTTTACCCTTCCCCACTGGATGTAGTCTGATTCTGCAGTTCCTCCATGTTCTAATGGTGCTCTAATACATGCATTACTTCACAGGAAGTTCAGTACATGTTTAGAGACTTTGCTGAATTGGATCCTAAAAGATGAATGCCTGTCATAGGATGAGTTATAACTGCAGATACTGGCAGCAGTTCTGCAAGAGGCTTGTCATGATAATGCTTGTTAGTAGTTTGGTTTCAGCTGCACAAAAAGTTCTTTAGAGAGGACATAAAACCTTACCAGCTCCTCTGAGCTGCTACTGTGGCCGCAAAGAGAATAAGCAGTAAAGAGAATTCCCAGAAGAGCAGTGCAGTTCTGCCTTTCTCTGTGTCATTTCTTGGTCGTGTCAGTTCTGCTGACTGACCCTTTGCATGCTGTGTATGTTTGGACAATGTCTAACCTTTAAATGCAGCCATATGAAGGGAAAGTGCATGCTTTGTATTTACATAGGAAGAAAAGGAGAAGAAGGGTCATGCGGCCTGCCAGGTCAAGATGGCTTACCTGGGGCACCTGGACCACCAGGTGACCAAGGGCATGTAGGAGAGCAAGGATATACTGGGCCACGAGGTAAGAATGGATCACAATGTTTTGAGGGAGAGATGTGTGAGATGATGTATACACCACATTTTCTCGCTACTCCCCCAGTTCACACACAGATACATCCACCTCTGGCCTGAGATACCCTGACACTTCTTTCCCTCTCTCTGTTCAAGCACTGACAGTGACATTTGCAAATGATTTCATAACACATAAAAAGACCTATCAGAAGAAAAATTTACCTCAGCACCCATTATTAACCAGAAAGGCAATTAACCACAGATGCTTAAACACCATCTATCAATAGGTACACATTTCTGAGCCAGGGCTAATGGCGCGACTGTCTGTGAGCAATTAACATTGTATTTTAACTGTGACTGCTGTTTAATGAATTAATGGTTTAATATATACATGAAGAAAAGGCATTGACTGCCAATGCAGGGATTCAAATTCAGTCCAGACAAGTCATCCAAGTGAGTAAAGTCTGGGAAATCATTGCCTGCCTCCATTCATTTCTCAATCCATATGGCACCGGACAGAGGCACAATAGAAAAGCCAACTGTCAGGCATTCAGTGGCAATTGATCATTGATCTCCCATAGTAAAGATAACAAGAGTGTACTGGTGTCTCTATTGCCCATGACAACCTGTGAAGTTGTCTTATATTCAGGCCGGAACCCCTTACTGACCACGTAAATGTGGTAAAAGATAAAACTTCACACTAGTTGTGTGTTCACACTGGTAAATTACTTCTACATTTCTCCTGTATAAGGTCCACCTGGCCAGACTGGTAACCCAGGACCACCAGCCCCCCATATTAGATCTGCGAGTGGATTCTTGCTTGTCCTTCACAGTCAGTCAGACAGAGAACCACTCTGTCCACAGGGGATGCCGAAGTTGTGGACTGGCTACAGTCTGCTGTACCTGGAAGGACAAGAGAAAGCTCACAATCAGGATCTTGGTATGTATTGTAATAGATAATTGCTCTGTAGTTAAGGTCTAACATGGTGTGAACTATACAAAGAAAGACAAATCAAATGGATCACACGATAGAATAATCAATTTCTTATCTTCTACAGATTCAGAACTAATTTACACTGATCATAATAAGCTTGGTTATCCTGCCTATTATATAATCCATTTTAAATGTGTTTCTGCAGCTATGCAGTTGAATATAAAAAAAACAAACAGTATTTCTACCTCTAAATAACTCTGAAGAGGAGTTGGAGAGTAGCTTATTTCAGTCATCCTGGCTAGTCATTTTGGGCTGCCTTTGAACTCATCGGAGAGGTTTTCCTAGATCAGGAATCTCATTTGGCTGCTGTGAAATAACTCACTGGAGGATCTGCTTCTTTTTTCTTTGAAGGTAGCTTGGAAAAATAGCTGGTTAAGTTGGATCGTATAAATAAGCTTTATGGAGAAAATAGTGCATGGTGTGTACAGCAGAATTGTGTGCTTTTGAGAGTCAGAGGCTAATGTTTTTTGACAAAACAGAACCACATTTCTCCCAAAGACAGCTCCTTTTACTGTCTTAGATTGTTTCTTCTAAGCATTCTACAATTCTGACTGAAATGAACCGTCTAAATAAGCTGCCCGACTTACTGATTGGCTGCAATTTGCATAGAAGAAATTTCCTCTATTCTTCTTGTCTTATTATACAAGAGGCAGAGAAGTCTCGGAGAAAAAAAGAGCAAGTACCTAATAAGCTTGACAAAAAAAAAAAAAAAAGGAAGTGTTTAAAAGAGTAATAAAATGAGATATTTTTAGCAGAGCAGTGTTGTTTTGAAATGTTTTCACTGTTTGGCATTCCCCAGGAGAGCCAGTTGGTAACAAATGCCTTATAACAGCAGCGAAAATAAGATTCAAGGAAAATAAAGTCCTTGTTTCCTGTGACCAGTGTGTTCTTTTTGCAGGCATTTTCCTTACTCAGGCTATTCCAGATCCTTTACTGTTAGTGGAATGGAATATTACCAGTGATAAACAAAACTGGCTTCTGTATAGAAAAGTCACATCTTTAAAGAAGGCACTAAGGTTTGGGGGCATTACAGAAATAACACATCATGCACAAAGTTTCAGGCAAAACACATACACAGTGATTATTGTTAGCTAAATAGGTCATCACAAAATTCAGTTCTGGGAGAAGAATTTCACCTCTGAAGTATGCACTGGTCCCTTCTTGATTCCCACTGATGTCTGCCTGATGAGTGTTTTGCAGGGTTGGGTCTGCAAAATCCCTCAATCATTTTCTTTCACTTTGAGAGTCTGTGAAACCTTCCTGGAAGGCAACAGAACAGCTGCTGAGATTTCAGCATAGTGCACTGGTAGCAACGGCTTGTCATACTTTACAAATACATTTTCTATCTATCAGCACTGGCATTTGGCTTCTCACTGCCTCTATTGAGTTTGTAAATAGCTAATCTCCTTTTAAACCAGCCACCACCTCTTGCCTAATTTATTTTTCAGTGTTGGTACAACCAAGAAATTTGTTATTATAACTGTTTCCCACGGTGACAAACTACGTCACCTTTAAATACTGGATTATGACACAAATATTATTGGTCAAAGGAATATACTTACCCTTAAAAAATTTTCTGTTTTCAATATAACTAGCTATTTTGGTAAAGAGCCTGGGAGGCTTAATATTGGTGAATTATGTAACTCCCATTAAGATAGATAGTTTCTCAGCAACATTGGCCAGAATACTATTTTCAGTCTACCTAGAAAGAAGTAATTTTCATTATTTGTTATTATATTCAGGTCTGGCAGGATCTTGTCTTCCTGTGTTTAATACCATGCCCTTTGCTTACTGTAACATCAACCAAGTCTGTTACTACGCCAGTCGAAATGACAAGTCTTACTGGTTGTCAAGTGCCGCTCCTCTACCCATGACCCCACTCTCTGAAGAGGAAATACAGCCCTACATAAGCAGATGTGCCGTATGCGAGGCCCCCGCCCAAGCGGTGGCAGTTCACAGCCAAGATCAGTCAATCCCCCCCTGCCCAGTGAGCTGGAGAAGTCTTTGGATCGGATACTCTTTTCTGATGGTAAGAGTCCAGGCACATCATATAGATACAAGTTTCTTTCATCCAACTCTGCTCTTCTAAAGGTTCAAAGGCTTCTATCTCTGCAAAGTAAACTATCCAACGTCGAGCAAACAGGAAAAAGGAAGAGTCTCAAAGAGAAACAAGACAAGGGTTAGTTCCAATTTGCAGAACCTGGCTGTAACTGTATATACTGAGGTCGTAGCCTTAATCTACATTCCTTAAAATTACAAAGATTTTGCGTGTTTGTCTTTAAGAAACAATGGCATTTTCACAGAGACACGCTTCAGAATTAGAGATCTAGGTCTTTTGAATGGCATCCTCTAGTTACATTTGCAATAGTGCAGACAACAGCATCGTTTAGCATCCACCTGGATTACTATTTTCCATTCAATAAATACCAGAAAAATAAGTGAGCTGGCTCTAGACTTTTAAGATTAAGTCATTACAAAGCAAATTTAGATTTTCTCCAGCAAAGGAGCTTACTACAACTTAAGATCACCAAAAAAATTAGTGCAATTAAAAGCAAAGAAAGTCAGAAAAAGGCAGATTAACATAATTTACCTATTTTTTTTTCATGCAGTTACCAAGTTCTTTCATTGTTCTTTCCAGCACACTGGATCTGGTGACCAGGGTGGTGGACAGTCTCTTATGTCACCTGGAAGCTGCCTGGAAGATTTCAGATCAGCACCATTTATTGAATGCCAGGGTCAGCGGGGAACATGTCAGTTTTTTGCTAATGAATACAGTTTCTGGCTGACAACAGTGATGCCTGAATTGCAGTTCGCCTCAGCCCCCGTGTCAGGAACTCTTAAAGAAGGACAAGAGCAGAGGAAAAAAGTCAGTAGATGCCAGGTATGCCTGAGACATGGCTAACAAGCAAACCACAAACTAACAGCTAGAGCAAGACTTGCATAAGGACAAACAACACGCCAAGAGTTTAAACAGTATTTAATATTTTGATATATGTGTAAGTGTGCAGCACTGTTCTTTCTGTTTAAATGGATCTATGAGACTGAAAGATGAAGGATCTGTTAAGCCTCATCCACCCACGGACACGTGACTACAGGTTATAAGTGCCTTCATCCAAAGAAATGGAACTCTGTAACGCTGGAATCCACTGCAATGGTACAGAGGTGACAAGGTGAGCTTGGAGGGAGGGTTGGATCTAGTCAGGAACACCTGAACATACAGGATGTGCAAGAGAATGTCCTGTGAGAAGTGACATTTACAACAGGAAAGCGATATACATTTATATGGCATATTATAAAGATTTATCGTTATAGATACAAATGTCTTACAGCCCTGTGGCTGACTTTCCTTGTCTGAACTTGAAACTAATAAGTGTTGTTCATTTTTTGCTTCATTTTGTAAATACACCATGAAAGAAAAAAACACATCACCTTCAAGATCCTTATGGAATCATAGCTCTAGAGTTGCTTTTTATTTTCTAAAGTGTTAATGTTTAAAATGTTTATAAGCTAATGCCCTAATCACCTACTGAAAAAGCTAAAGACATCTATAACCTCCTTCCTTCAGCTATAAAGCCAGAACTGTTAAATGTGTGTTTGAATTATGGTGAAGCTACTGAAAACTCAGGTTGCCAATAGAGATTTCATCACGTGCAGGAAAGTCACAAACTCTTCTTTTACCATTTAAATAAGCTACATTTTACTGGAATGGAATAAAATGGTTTTTTTTTTTCCCCCAGAGCTCCTAATTTTTATTTGTGTTCACTGAGAGAGGTGCCCTCAGCAAAAAGATTTTCAAGGAAACCAAGATACACATCCAAGAGTTCTAATTCAAAGGAAACCCCCATCACGAGTATAACACCCTGATCAGCCAATTTAAAAGTCGGATACACAAACTCAAAGGGCAGGAAAGACAGACATTCCAGTCTCAGCCAGAGGAAAATTAAATAGTTGGAGGGTAAGTCCATTCACATGTAAATACGTCGGTCTGTGCCACTTCCTTCAGACAAAACCAGCCAAACCACTGATTTGCTGGGCCTAGAGAGTGGTCAGCTAACTCTCCTGCTCCTTCATCCAGGAAGGGGTCAAGCCCTCTTGGGGCACATCCCAGTCCCCACCTGTCTCAGGGAACATTTCCCCTTTGGTCCCTGTGGCCCATGGGGACAGGGCACACCTCTTGGTTGTGCCTCCTCAGTGCTCCCAGCTGCGTACTTCAGATCAGGTCATTGGAATTAGAGCCACTTGGGTGAACCACCCTGGAATTTCATTGGAACCCCATGATTTAGAAAGAGGAGACTTGCTCTCCCATCAGGCTCACACACCGGGGCACCGTATGCCTGGGAAGCAGAGAAGGTGCCTGGCTCTAACTCACAGCAAATCTGCAGAGAGGGCGTCAGCTTTCTCTCTCTCCTTCACATCTCTCCCCATCAGGATCTCTGGAAAACAAGAGTGGAAGAAAAATGCTGCCCAAGCATCGAGTCCTGATCTGCTGTTAAGAAATATGTCCATTTTTTTTTGCTTCATTCGCTATTTTTCATAAGAAAAGGAAAGAGATGCACAGGCCTAACTGTGTATTTGGTGTCTACAGAGCATGAAAGACTAAAGCAAAACTATGCAGCAAGAACCAGACAGCAAAGTGGCTAGTGCTCATTTTCTCCCAACGGTGCTGTATTGTGAAAATTGTATTTTTAAAGCAGACTGTAAGTTCATTCCTGTACGTTTGGTTGCAAAACACCCCCCTGAAGTTTTAAAGCATGCTGTTGAGGAAAAACCTTCTGCTCCCGGTACACAGCTGAGGATTGCCCATCTGTAAAACCAGAAACGCTGGAAGCTCTCTAGCGCAGCGCGTAAGACCACAACATCAACCCTCCACAATTCTTTACACATTACCACGAACCAAATTCAGGAAATAAAGCACATTGTTCTGGGGAACTTACTTTTTGGTGTTCCACACGGAGCGCTATAAATAGCATCGCCTTCCACTGATGTTCCAGACTGAAGCCTGGCCTTTTCAGGTCGTACAAGCAATCCTTACATACCTTGTCATTTAAGTGAGTCTGCCAGAGAGCAGCTGCAAATACGAGGACTTCTGTTCTAATGCTTTACACACATTAGAAATGTATGAGCAGGAAGAGGAAAAACAAACAATCCAACCAACAAACTTTCAAAACCGTGGGGAAGATTTGTAACGGGGAACAGTCATGGGCAAGAAAAAGGATCCCTCCAAAGCCGGCTGTGAAGAGAAGCAGTTGGGCGAGGACAGAGCTGAGCTGCCTGCACTCCAAAATGATAAAAAATTTCTGATGACCCTTCTGGTGACAGCTTTCCAGAAGGTGAAGCAATTGCTTCATCAAAATGGGGACCTATGTCATCACTGGATCCTAGTTCAGAAATGAGCATTTTACACCAAGCAAACAACAAAACCAGCTGTTGAAATTCTGCACATCTTCACCAGCTGGAGAACTAGCCAGGTGGAGTGAAAACCACCATCAGCATTCAAACAGATTCTGCTCCATATTCATACTCAACAGCTTTCCCCTCTTCCTGTCACTCCCAGATGTTCCAGAAGGTACTGGAAGTTCAATTAGAGGTGATATTTTATAAGTGTAAAGTGAAAAACCCACTCCATATTTATCATTCTGGAATGAATGCATTAAACAAATGTGGTTCCTCAGTGCAGAGTGTCTTCAGCATCTACCACCACCTCGCAGCAAAGCTCACCTTGTGCTTCACCACACAGTGCTCAACTGCTTCTCACTCAAACCATGACAGGCTTGAGCTTTCTGCTATTTGAGACTCCACATATTTTAATGTTTCCCACAGATCCATTGAAGCAGAAATGAAAAACAGGCAGGAGAAAACTCTAACCAATTCCTAAAGAAACCTACACAGTAAGGACCACACTGCTGAACTCTCCCATAGAGAGGCAGCTGCCAAAGCAGGAGCCACCACTGTGTGTTACCTCCTGGTAGTCCACAGTAAGATTTGGAATGAAGCACTCGAGCCCCAAACCTCCAGCATGTTCTGCTTGGTAGAACAAAGGTTTGCTACATGGAAAAGCAAGGTCTTTTTCAGAATTTAGTTTTCCACACCCTGATCACAAATACCACTCCCATTGTGGACAGATGCTCCTTCTTACCCAGTTTAGCATAATCAAGACAGATGTTCTCATTAAAGCAGAGATTAAACTTCCACAGAGGCAGAAAAATTCTGATGGGAACTGAAGGAACCTGCAGTAGAAATGGCTGCTCTGAGGCAGTTGCAACTGCAGTTTGTTAGATTCTGCAGAGTGTTTTGTAAGAACTCTAAAGCAATTGGGCATTTCCAAATGTTTTCATTGTAGTGTGCTTAGATATTTACAATGCATGTAACAAGTGAAATAGATGCAGTGAATGGTGCCAGTGTTACAGCGGTGTTGGTCACACGTAGATAGGTTCTATCCATGCACATACAGCGTGTGCTTCCTCCTGATGTGCAGGAGCTGAGATGTCAAGCATCCTGCCTGCAGAAGTGTCCTATCACTGCCATGACTTGCAAATTAAATGCATCCCTGACCACTTGCCCACCTGTCCTACTCATTTCACTCACACAACCCAACTCAAAAATGCGTTTTTCTAAGCTCACTGCTCATTCTGGGTTTGAGGTCCGTAGACACACGTAGCAGTGAATAAGGAACAAATGATGTATTTTAATACAAGCAGAAACCTCAGCACCAAACAGCAGCAAAACAATTCCCTTGCTTCCTCCCCCAGACACCCTGCAGTACCCAGGTACCTGCAATATCCCTGGTCCCCACACAGGAAAACCCTTGTGTTTACACAAGCACGTACTTAAGTGCTGTTTGGAATAGCAAAGCTTTGCAGAATCAAGACCACTCTTGACTTAAGTCCTATTTTTTTCATAACACTGGACAAAATGAAAATGGGAGGTTTGACCGTTGCACACCTGATATTTTAAAGCTTTCAGCAGAAATTGCTGAGTTATATTTTGTACTAATGTGAATGAAAAATCTTACCAAAGCCAGGTGAGCTACACTTAACACAATGGCTGAGTCCTCCTCTTTTAAGAGCAACAATCCACCTGTTCATTGGGCAAAAGAATAGACAACAGCCTTTTCAGAAGCAGACCTGTGTACGTATATACACAGAGTTTACAATTCATTTTTAAGAAGTCAGCAAACAGGACATTGCTTAGTCATTAACGCTGCACAGATTTAGGAGCAGTTTCTTAACTTGTGACACAGATAAGGAAAACATGGGTTCCCAGATGTGGCCCATCCACCAATAGCTCTTAAATGATCCCTGTAAGGAGTGATTTGGTGAAGGATCTAATGTAATCCAACATTCTCCACTAAGGCAAGAACATTTTCAGTTTACCTGCTCAATAGATGTTTGTTTAAACCTGCTCCACAAAGACTAAAGAAGGAAATTCCAGAATATCCCCAGCCTACTGGAGAAGTTCACTACCTACACAGTTAGAATTCCTTTGCTTACATTCATTTTGCAGCAAACTAGGCCAAATTATTCTTGTCCATGGACAAAAGAGATGAACTTATCACTGTTCTCATGCTGCAGAAGACTGCTATCACATGGATACTCAATCGTCTCCAGTTGTTTTACCATTCTGAGTGCGCCAGATAAACAAAAAAGCCCAAACCATATTAAATTTATATAGCAAACTCTCTCCAATTTCAACTTCTCCTGACATTAAATGGGTATCAGCATTTATTACCAGGTTTAGACCCTTCAGAAAGCACAACAGTCCTTTAGAAACAGTTCTACAACTGAAAGCTGAGAACTGTTCATATTTCTTTCCCTATGCAGTCTGACAACAAATAAGTTACCAGTCTGGATATTTTTTATACGTAGGAAACAATTAGTATCTTACAACAAAACAATAAATTGATTGGGCCCTTCGTGCCTGCAGGCTCCTTCAGGAAGCCCCAGCACATGGACATGAGTACCCATTACCCAGTTGTTTCGCTCCTGTGATTGACACTCGGTCGTTCAGTGCTAAAGACAAACTGCCTCAATTCACCGGTGGCAGAGCCAGAGGTGACAACAAACTGCAACACCCGTTCCTGCCACATCACAACGGGACAGGCGGCTGCACCCAAACTGCTTTCCAAGCTCTTCAGTCAGTTTTCACCCAGATTTGCTACACAATCTTCAGGCGTTGTACACATCTCTTGAGCTCCAGGGTCTAGAGACAGGCAGGTGGTTTAAAGGTCCAACAGTTCTTTACTCTTTACATTTAGGAGTCTATACACTTGGCATAGATGGGTATCGTAATTGAAGACGGCAATGGATAACTAAATGTTACTTTTATCCTGCAGGCATTTCCATCCCTGTAATTAACACATAGCAGAAAAAGCAAGTCATTTTGCCTTCATTTGGTGAGAATAACTATCTTGGACT
Source organism: Nycticryphes semicollaris (assembly GCA_013400055.1). Lineage (NCBI taxonomy): Eukaryota > Metazoa > Chordata > Aves > Charadriiformes > Rostratulidae > Nycticryphes > Nycticryphes semicollaris. The sequence goes on along the minus strand of VXBJ01002188.1, from coordinate 126,578 downwards.
AACAGCGCCCACAGCTCCTTAGCTCTATCTTCTGCAATTTAAGCTCCTTAATACATATATAAAAGTAAGACCAAAGACATCTGCTGTAAAGACTGTTGATACAAAAACTTTACTTTTACCTGGTATGTTCACTTCCCTCTTTTCTCCTTTAGCATAAGCGCTATTAAAACCAGGACTTACTTCAGCTCAATCAAGAGTCTCCCAGCTAAGTCTGTTTTAGTAAAGAATTTCCTTCTCTCTCCAGACACATCATCATTCCACAGACTTGTTCTAGACCTACCACTAACTTAATGAACGTGTTTTATGTCAGCTGCACGTATGCAGTATGAATAAACTAATCTAATGAGAGAAGAATCCTAAGAGCTGGATATAGTTAAATTGTCCCTTCCCTTTCAAACAAAAACAGGTGAAAAAACTCAAAGGCAAAACTCTTCTGAAGTGGCCAGTCCCTTTCCCGTCTCCTACACCACCCCTTAAAATACTCCAAGAACGCTGTTGTAAGTTGTATGTGAAAATAAACAAGGTGGCATTAGTAAAACTTTATAAGAAAACAGACCATGAAAACTCGGGTGTTGATTTGCACCGAACAAGCGAGCACAGCTGGTTTGAGAGGAAACTCTGGAAAACAACAGCTCCTCTGAGAGGAGGCCGGTACAGCAGAGCCGATGTGCGATCGCCACCTGAACACTTCTTCCTGACACCAAGGTGTCATTTTAGGGGGAACAGGACGGGTTTGGATCTCGCTTCCAGCCTGTATTGAGAACACTACTGCCACCTACACCTGCCCAGCACAATCTCCCCTGCTTTGCTGTGGAACATCTAGGAGGACTGGTCTCCCAGTATTTTTTAACGGCCATTTCTTCCCCTTTCGGGGAAGCGGTTCTGCCAGGGAGAAAAGCCACAACAACATCCGTACACAAGAGTATATCATTTGCCTGTACATAAAGACAAGCCAGAAAAGGGAAAAGAATTTGAGAAGTTAAACACACTGTTCTTTCACCAGATTTTCATTCTGGATTGTGAGAACCCCCTATTTATTAGCAGTAAGATGTTGGGTCATTCAACCATTTAATTTCAAGAATGTGCTGGTTCCCAAGTCTGCTGACTGGGATTAATTAAGGGGGTGGAATTTCTTACATGGTACCTGATCATAGAGGTTAGAGAAAGTACAAAAAATTCCACAAGAAATCACAGCTGCAGCAACAAAGGAATCAAACATCAGATACTGAAATATTTTACACAAAACTGCTTTTTCTTAAAGAATCCTTACTTTATGTAGAGTTAGTCGGGCACTAAACAGTGTCAGAGAAGACACAACGTGGAATACTCATTTGTGCAGCTTGCCCTTAATTTTTGTCCCTGAATAAAGTGCAGCAGAGCACGTGGTAGGAATTCATCTGCAGCTTCCTTCCACCATCACCAGTGCTCTGAAACCTAAACTGATGTTTCTTAAGAGTAAAAATCCTCCCAAGGAATCACTCCGTTAATGAACTTTCCGAAGTACATAAGCACTGGAACTATTCAATAATCCAATCCAATCCCAAAAATTCCGGTAAATTCAAAAGAAACAAGATTAGTCCCAACATAATCAATCAATCTGCCCCCTTGCTATCACAAGTCTTCATTTCTAACAGTGTAGTAGCAGCTCTGTAATTTCAAACATATGCCTTATTACTATGATGAAAACCAAACAGTTTTAAATGTAAAAAAAAATATTTATTTTGATTTTATATACAAAAAAGTCAAAACAGCTGAACAATTGTTAGTACTGACAATTTTTGTGAATATTCAATGACAAGCATTCCTAACCTCACTTTACAAAAACAAGTGCTTTTAAAATTATAATCATGTTTTTGATTTTGCTTAAGTGTTTTTGTTTTTTATCTGACTAGTGGTTAATCCAGTGGTTTTAAATAATTAAAGTAACAGAAATTAACACAGCGAGTTACACCAAAACTTTTGACCAGAGCATTAAAAGATTACTCTGAGGAACCAATGCTTCCTCCTCATTTGCATCTAATTATTACCTGCTGAGAAAAAAAAACCTAAACTGTGTGCAGGCTTTTGACACTTCCTTTTAGTGAGCCTAGAAAAGTCAGCCTACCTTAGAAGCATCTGCCGGTTTAGTCTATGGCTACTGCACTTAGAGAAAAGCCATCATGAGACACGATTTCCAAACTTTCTTAAAAAGGTAAAAAAGATGCTTTGAAAAAGACTAAGTTACTAAATAAATACATTCTTTGTCAGGTCTCTCCATCTCCCTTTCCATAAAACCCCTAACAAATTATTTCAACTGTAAAGGGAAACTTTTTTTAATTTAAACTATAAATATTATTTCCTAAAGCCTTTCTTAATAAGTAGTTCCAACTCCTTTTTATCCCATACAAGCTCAAAATGAAACAGCCTGTTTTACCGGAGACTGCAAGACTGGAGTTTGTATTCAACAGCTCCTTAAGGCAAGGACACCCGCAACTATATTTCGCGCAGTTTGCAAGATTGCTGAAAAGCTTGAGCGTAGACTCTCATGATGTAGCTGTCATCATCAAAGCAATCTTTCCAAGTGACATTCCACACACCAATCCCAAAACCAGTTGGTCATCACAGACAGAGACAGTTTTGTAGGAAAAATTGCATAGTTTTACCATTGTATAAAAAGAGTAATGTTTTTTTCATCTGTGATGGATGAAGAAAACCTACTGCCTGAGAATATCAGCCGCCAAAAAGCCAAGGAATTCTGAAGCTACACAAAAGAACTTCAGAAAAAGACAATTTGGTAGAACCATCAGTTGTTTTCCGTATTTAAGGCACGTTAAGATGGAGACTGCCAAAGATCTCACGGTTTTTATGCAAGTTCCAATTTTGATCCTGAACTCACAAAATCCTCCGCAGTTTTGCAACTGATAGTAAAAAAAAAAACCCAGAAAAATAGTACAAACAAATCTTCAGGTTACAAATAAAATCAGCAAATACTTTGGGAACTCTGAACAGCACTTTACAATTTACATCAACACCTGCCAGTTTCATCTTCTCTCAAACCTACGCAGCCTTTGTCTTCTTATTTCCTCTTCTGAACGTTGCTCAGGTGGAAACCAAAAACCATAGGGTCGCCGCTCATTATTATATGTTGCCCCACCAAAATCTGCAAGATACAATGAAAAAGAACTTATTTTTCTTCTGAGAAAAATGCACATACACCCTGCAATCCAAAGCAACACAACGCAAAGGAAACGGGGAGTTGAGTGCTCCCAATTCTGATGGTTTCAGGGCAGTCGCAACTTCCAGTGGCTGCTCTTAAAGATGCTGAAATAAAAAAGACAAACAAAAACCCGAAGTGACAAACCACAAACAAAAGAACACCCAAACACCTAACAATTATTAACCCAGGAGTTCACACTTTTCATGATCCCTACTTTATTTACAAGTCCTCAGTAGTTCCTTCTGGCAAAATAAGCTTTTGATTTTGCTTTCTGTATTGCAGTCCCCCAGGCGCTGACCTGCGCCAGATGCACACACAACTCCCATCCTGCCTTGGCAGCAATTTCAGAAATAAACTCATCCAGAGAGATCCGTAAGCAAATGAATCTGAGCAGAAAATAGCACACCAAGAGCGGAGGTTCTCTGCCCTCACACCCCAAGAGAAGGGAGAACAGGCCATTGCAGCAACTCTGCAGAAGGCACATGAAGTGACCAAGCAAAGGAACAATTCAAAGGCTGTGGTTACACTCCACAGGAACTGAGGGACTTTGGGGAACAGAAGTGAGAGAATGCCTTCTGAGCACAGCTACAGCCTTACGCATAAGCAAATTAGCTTTAAAGATAAAACAACAGCCTTTGTACATTTGGTTTTGGTATTTTTAAAAAACTTTCACCTCAAAGTCTCATTTAAATAAGCTAGAGTGAATATGGAAAACCTGAAGTGATTAATGTAGTACTATTATGTTCATTTTCAAGCTGAATTTCAAATACAGCTGTATCCTGTATCAGAAATTGCCTGTAGCAAACACCCAAGGCCTGTTCCTGTGACGGGCAGTCAGGAGGGTCTACTTTACCAAAGGGCTCTCTCAGTTTCCGATTCAATTACAAAAGCATTTTAGTTTGCAGAGTACTCACCAACACATGTACCAGTCTGAAAACATTAGGATGTGTTCAGAACTTGCCTTTTGCGTTTGCCAACAAGATGAACTCTTGGAAAATGCTTCCAGAGATAACTATAGCTGCTCAAACTCTGGTAGGCAGCAATATTAACATAAATGTTTATCAAGTGAGATGCACTGTTTAAAAGGATTTTTCAAATTCATGTTGCTACACAGGGAAAAAAATTCAATGTCTATTTTAGTATTTTATCCTCAGCTTGTCCCTGTGTCTTCTCAACTTGCGAGAAAATCTGAAAAATATTTCATTTGCCTCTGAAAACACAATGCCATTATTTGAGAAATACTGTCCAAAATAGTATAGAAAGCCGACTCTTAGTAGAAGTCCAAGAGCTTGGCACAGGCAGCAGTAACTGCAACAATGCTCAGTTTTATTCTTTTTTAAATCTGAAAGGAAACTTGTCAAAAAAAATTAGACATGAGTAGAATGGTGTTCATTAACAAAAATATACTAAGCTGAACTAAATGTTCATTTACAATATTTATTTTACTTGAATTTCACTTTCTTGTCAATTGTCAATTAAATATCAAAATCCTCATGAAAACATTTCTTTTTCTTTATCTCACCCTTAGTTTTTGTTTAAGAAATCAGGTATCACGTATACAGTTAAGACAAGTACTGGCAGAGACCCCATAAGATACGCTCAACATTTCAAATATAAATGCTTTATTAATCACTACAAATTAAAAGAGATGGCATTTGTATTTTTTAAAAATGCAAAATGCTCCATCATACGTTGACCCCAAAATGAAAGACTGACAATGTATTTTGGAAAGCTTTATGGTCAAGAAAAGATATTATTTTACATCAAACAATATGGTGAGGAGTGAAGCTGTCTAAATGGGAAGGGTTTTATTCTTCTGTGTGCTCTGGCCTCCAGATGCTTTGGACATTAAAACAGACAAACAAACCACAGGAGTTTCTACTCTGGACATTCACAGCTCACATGAGACTAAATCACCACCATGGTCAATCTCCAGAAATGCCCTACCCACCAAAAACTAGTTCTAGTCACAAACCCAAATGCCAGAACCACAAACGATGCCAGCGAAGAGGCACAAGTTGGTCCTGTCTAGGCATAAACCTTATCTTTTCTAAAGAGCTTTACATCTGAAGCATCATTTTGAAAGATAGAGTGAAAAGCAAAGAAGCTGGAGAGTATTACGTGCTGAACTGCTTTAAGCAATTCAAAGAGGAATGCCTGAGGAGCAATTTAATAGCCAAATAATATGGCTTATAACCCCTGCAGGTGCACAGGTTTTTGTGAAGGATGCCCAAGATGACAGCTGCAACTGGGACACCGTTTCTGTCCTCCAAGAATCAGAAAAAAGGGGAAAAGAAAGAGGGACAGCGAGCACATATTAGCTTGCAGTATTAAATTCACACTTTTAATTGTGCACATATGATTCCATTAGCAAGTAAGAAGGTGACTGAATAATGCAATCTTAGACCCTTAAAGTGCCTCTCAGCAGGGAGGTGGCAGGCACTGGGTCAGTGGCCCTGCAGGGCCCGGGGACATCAGGGGCTCACCCAGCAGATGGCACCGAAGCCACACAGGCCACCACAGAAATTAGGACAAACTCCAGCCAACAAAGCATTCTGCCTTGTAAGCAGAATTAGGGCTATTTTGAAACAGATGGGCTCTAGAGAAGCTGCTGCACTGAATATTATAGAGTTTATCTGGCTGATATGAAACCCAGGGATTATTTGCCAGCACCTTGCAGTTTCTCTGTCACATCAGGTTTCATCAACAGGGAAGCAAAGTGAAGGCCACTGGAATACATATGTATCTTTTTCTTTACCAGACCAGTCCTAAATTCAGAACTTAACTTGCTATTGCTTTACAGTGCTTTACAGCAGAACATCTGTCCTGACAAGACCAACTGCACAACCATCTTGAGCCTGAAGCTGAACAGCTAACACAGCTATCTTCCATACAAGAATCCTCCAAATTCTGCCTATCTTATTATCACTAAAGTTTGTCTAGTGTTTTCCTCATTTTATGCACTCACAATACAATGTTGTTACCCTTGGACATACACAACATGCTGAGACTTTTCACTGTAGCAGCCATCAGCTCAAAGCCCCCTTATGCAGATCTTTTCCACACATTCTCAGCACTTCAGATACTACAGTACACTTACCTGAAGCATGATCTGGAAGAGCAGACAGGAAGAGGTGATAAAACTAACGTCACTAATAACAATTCATGACTTGGAATATTTCCTCTGAAATAGCAAAATAATCCCCAACACAAAACCAAAGACAACTGGTTGTCAAAGAGAGTAGGCAGGTGAAAGGACACACTCAACATCAGTGGGATTAGAAATTCTAGATACATCAGTCAAACAGATAATTCACAACTGCTCTCCTGAATATCACACATGAACCTCCAGCCAAATGCTGACCACTCCACAAACAGCATATCGATTTCAACAGAAACCCCAAAGATGGATCTGGATTTTTGGATTCTTTGCTTTGCTTGTCCAGCAGCAAAGCAAAACTTCCAGAGCCAGCTGGCAGTGCAAATGAGCCACCCATTTAGGTTTCACCTGCACATGGTCTTCTAATCAACAAGATCAGATGTAAGGACAATTTGAAATACCCCATCCTACCAATGCGGTAAGAGCTGTAGAACGTGTGTGAAGTGTGTGGGTTTTGCTCCTCTGTGTGAAACTCAGCATAAGGAAGAAAAATCAACGGTCATTTTACTGCGTGAGCCGAGCAGACAAAACTTCCACATGGGGTTTTAGTTCTGCTTGTACCACAAGTGCTACACACTCGTTTGATTTTTTTCCTCCACTCTTAAGTACTGGCCTTAGTTCTAGGGCAGATAATAGGATTTGTAAGAGGGTTTCGGTAAGTTTCAGGAAGAATTTATCAAGCTCCCAAACTGTGAAAGTCTGATTGGTAGAAATACGCATTTAGGTCCTCGATAAATACTGCTGCTGCTGCTGCTAGATACCAGAGGGGGAGTGCAGCAAACAAGTACCGCTGGCATTACAAAGCAGCCTGTCTGTATTTATTTTTCCTGCTAGCTTTAGTTGTGTTGAAGTATCAGGAATATTGCAGTTGAATAGCTTACAATTGTCAGTATCACTGTCTGCCCCGGCACTAGGGAATGCAGTACCCATACGAAACCCACGGTACACAGTTACATACCCATACAAAGAACAAACACGTCACATTTCCAAAAATTCTCTTCCTTTTCTAGAAACTTTCTTGCAGAAGATAATCACAGCCAAGCACTAATCTCTTTTCAGCACCATGAGGGCACACAGCTAACCAAAACAGAGAGCCCTGGTCTAGATGAAATGACTAGACCATGCCAAGAGGAGAGCCCTTGACATGTACCCAATTGCTTCACATCCAAGCCCAGACAGATAATCCTGGCTTTGATTTTCCCAGCCTTTGAAAGGTGTGAAAGACGGGAAGTCCACACTTAGAGCCAAGGTTCAGGTATTATGTGGTAGTTTGTAGCAAACTCATTGTGGGTTTTCCTCTTCTTTTTCATGGAATTATCATATTGGAATAGATGATCTCTAGAGGTCCCTTCCAACTCCCCTGCTAAAGCAGGATTGCCCACAGCACACTCAGGACTGCATCCAGGTGGATCTTAAAGGTCTCCAGAGAAGGGGACTCCACAACGTCCCTGGGCAGCCTGTTCCAATGCTCTGTCATCCTCACCAGAAAGATGTTTCACCTCATATTTGAATGGAACTTCCCATGTTCCAGCTTGTGCCCATTGCCTCTCATCCTGTCACTGAGAACCACTGAAAAGGGTCTGGCTCCATCCTCCTTCAACCCACCCTTTATATACTTATAAACATTAATAGGGTCTCCCCTCAGTCTTATCTTCTTCAGGCTAAGGAGACCCAGCTCTCTCAGCCTTTCCTCATAAGGGAGATGCTCCAATCCCTTAATCATCTTTGTTGCCCTAAACATTTTCTTTAAACAACATTTCCTGCAGCCAACAAATTACTCACTCCAAGAGCTTAGGTGCTCACAAGCACAGGGCTGTTAGGATCATCTCACAGACATCTCTCCACATTATACAGCTTGACTGCTTCACTGCATCTTCTGTAATCTGGCATTTGATTACATAACAGACTGCCAGCATCTCTACCCGTGTCATTGGCAAAGGAGTGAGAGAAATACTGCATTCATTGCCCCAAAGCGCACCGATCTGGCAAACTCTTCCAATCTTTCTAGCTTACAGAGCCCACAAAGTTAGGAAAGCTGCAAACCTTCTAGGAAATGCAGACAGTACAGAGCATCTTTCTCTCTACCCTTAGGTAACCTTCCACTGGCTCTCAAAAGGAAGGTGACTTTTCTCCTCCTGAAATGAAAAGAATGGAAATATGAAAAAATGTATGGGAAGATCACAGAATCATTAGTTGGAAGGAATCTTAAAGATCATCGAGTTCTAACCCCCCTACCACAGGCAGGGGCACCTCCCACCAGACCAGGTTGTTCAAAGCCCCACCCAGCCTGGCCTTGAGCCCTTCCAGGGATGTGGCAGCCACAACTTCTCTGGGCAACCTGTTCCACTGTCTCACCACCCTCACAGGAAAGAATTTCTTCCTGATATCTAATCTAAATCTCTCCTCTTTCAATTTAACACCATTGCCCCTTGTCCTATCGCTACACTCCCTGACAAAGAGTCCCTCCCCAGCTCTCCTGTAGACTCCCTTCAGATACTAGAAGGTTGCTATGAGGTCTCCCCGGAGCCTTCTCTTCTCCAGGCTGCACAACCCCAACATTCTCAGCCTGTTTTCACAGCCTTCTCATCATCTTCGTGGCCTTCTGCTGGACCCATTCCAACAGGTCCACACGCTTCTTGTGCTGAGGACTCCAGAGCTGGACACAGTACCCCAGGTGAGGTCTCACAAGCACAGGGTAGAGGGGTAGAATCACCTCCTGTAACCTGCTGGCCGTGCTTCTTTTGATGCGGCCCAGGATGGGGTTGGCTTTTTATGCTGCCAGTGCACACCGCCGGCTCATGGGGAGCTTCTCATCCACCATCACTCCCAAGCCCCTCAGGGCCGCTCTCCAGCCATTCTCCACCCAACCTGTATTTGTGCTTGGGATTGCCATCTCCCAGGTGCCCAGGTGCACATGTCCACATATGGAATCCCTCAGTAACAAATTCCTCAAGAGAAGTGCTACTGATGTTCTCTGGGGGTCCCAGAATTACAACCTTCAATAAACAGATCAAGATTGTTAATAGGTGCGAAAGATCTATAGTTTATTTATCAATACTACTAAGCAATACAAAATACCTATGTTTTAAGTGTTCTATTTGAGAAAATGAGAGTTTCCTCAGTTTACAAACATCCAAACATATTTTTAATACATAATTAACCAGGTATTTTTGATGCATACAGAATTGGAAGAAGTAAACTGGATGGTAGGAGAAGCCAGAGTTAAACACCCAGCGTTGCTATAGTTTTCATACCTTCCAGCCAGTGAGTGGTCAAGTCTTAAGGTCAGTTTAACCAACTACTTCCTGATTTATTGAGTTGTGCGGAGAATCCTAAGAAAAGGCAGTGCATATACAACATAATTTTTCCTCTTCATGCTTTACAAGAGCTAGGAAGCTTCCATAAAGAGTTACAGCAAACAAAACACAGCACCCTTTTCCCTGCTTTATGTTGCACTAGAAGCCAGGGAGGAACTACAACCGAAACCCCCATAAAACAGCAAATCTGCTTTTATACTCTCATCTCCTTCCCTCTGCAAAATGCAGACATGCTATACGCTAGATTTGGCTTTTTAGCACTTATCACTGTCCAGTTTTTTTCCTATTCAGCTCCACAGACTACATTTAATAGCCTACGCTATTGTGTCTAACACTGCCCTTTAAGTTTTGGTCAATGTATGAAAGAATTTTGTCACGCTATGAAGCAAACTATTCTTCCTGGCACTGGTGCCAACATTCCTCATCTACAGACTTTAACATAACAAAGTGGGGAAGAAGTGAAATGGAAGTCCAGCTACTGTTTCTGTGCTTTGGAATAGCTGACAAATGAAAAAAAAAAAAAAAATCAAGTTAGGAGGAAGTTAGTTGGGGCTAATGAAGTTAGAAGGCAAGTAACTTCTAATGAATCCAGATAAAACTGGATTCTTAGAGCAAGTGAGATCAATCTCGAACACTGAGTTTTGGTTTTTTTCTTGCCTTCAAAACAGATCATAAAATTGAGAAACACACAAACCCATTCCCTTCAAAACGTCTGATAATTTGTTTTGGTTGGGGAAAGACATGGCTAAAACTTGATCTGGGTACCTTAATCCCTTCATACATGAGGATTTTAAAATTTGTTTTAATCACACCTCAAAGTCTCATCTTTGCTGTATCTGTATCACTAAAATAACAAACTTAAAGTAAAAGAAGTTGTTAAAAGCACATCGGTAATGTTTTTGAGAGACCATTAGGCCTCAGAATAAGTCAAACATTTACTGCACACTTAGATCATGTGTTTTCAACAAATAATCAACACTATAATGCACAAGTAAGAGGATACAGACCACTGCTGGACTTGATGCCCTATAGAAAGGAATTAAGGGGGGTTAGTTTTATAGCTACCTCCAGCTACCTTTTAGCCGAGTACTGAAAATGCTATATGAGAGATGTCATAAAATAATCTCACTGCATTTTCCAACCATCTAATAATTCTCCAGATACTAGATCTTCTAAACCAGCTAAACTCATCATTAAATGGTTGACAGATAAAATTATAATATATTATATTTTTGCAGTCCCAAGTATTGAAAGGGATTTTCTAACCAATTAAAAAAATACCTGGACCTGTAGAGACATGCTACTTAACCTATCTTTAGGCCAAGACAGACACATATCTATTCCTCCTCAGAGTAGTAAGAAGAAAGCTAAGAATTGCAGTTACAAGAAGAATTTCAGGGAGACTGTATATTTATCATAATTTACTACAAGACTTTTGTTCAGTTGCAAATAGCTAAGTATCCTTTTCCTTATTTCTTTAATTTATATTCATCTATTTCAAGCATCTGCAGTACATCCATCACCGAAAAAACTTGGAGACCTCATGTTATTCCATACTCTTTTCTATGCAGTTTCTTCCCTTGATTAGTTTGTTAGTGCATATACACTAGTGTTCAGACGTGTTTTCCAATTCCATCCTCCAAAGTATATTTAGACATTCGTTACTTTATATAATTAAAGTGACTTTTTTGATATTCACATGACCTGCATTTTATTCTCCTGGACTGTTTTTACAGTAAGTTGCACAGACCAAGCAGAGAACACTGTCCAAACAATAGCGAAGTAAAGCACTATAAATGAGATCTAAGACAAGGTGTAGAGCAAGAACAAAACGAACAGAATAAGGAGTTACATAAAATAGAACTGAAAAAGTTGAAGGGACTCTTGGCAAAAAGAAGAAATAAATGCAAATGAAATCTCATCACTGGTACACAGCTGCTTATGATTACAAAGGTACTCACAAGCTTGTCCTTCCCAATGCAAAACATGCCTATTCTTGGCAAATATTTTGGTGTGAAGTTAGACTAACGGGTTGTAAAGCTCACAGGGAAGTTCTGGTCCTTTCTGGATCCTAAAAACAAGACCAGAAAATAACCCAAATACAAAGCTCAATAGTTTGTTTTTTTTTTAAAAAAAAAAAAAAAAAAGAATAGCTACATTCCATTGATTAGCATTTAATACTCTGTTAAATGAAGTCCCTTGTTTTATATTGCTAATGCACTTGACTCGGTAAAAAAGTGAGCATCGGGAGCACATATGAGTCATACTAGAAGACTTACTCTTCCCTTCTGAAAACCACCTCATATTCCTCTTTTTAGAGCTTGACTAAGCTGTTTTTAAAAACTAGTTCAACTCAACTGGATTTAAATAGCTGGAATCTTTCTCATTCCCTCAGAGATTGCTCTGCAGCTTCACACAGCGAGCTGCCAGACAGGTATCCTTGTGCTGCTCTATGGTATTCTTTTGCCTTGGTCATTAAACCCTTTAAAAATTCTTTTCCAAGTTGTCAGGTCTTTCAAGTTCTTTAGCTAAATATATCTATAATTTGCAGCTTAAAGTGATTTGGTTGTAAGATGAAGCATAATTCATTACTAGAACCATGAAACCAGAGCTATAAAGAACCTCAAATGATTGTCTAGTCCATCTGCATGGAACTTTTGTCGCTTTAATGAGAAACCTCAGTTTAACCTTAAATCCCTTGCAGGATCAATGTTCCACAAAATTCTTTGCCAATTTTTGCCATTACTTATTATTAACATCTAACAAGTTTCCACTAATGATGTAACAACCTTTATTTCTTGTTTAATAAACTGTAATAAATTTATGTTCTCTTCCTCTCTGCAGCTACTTTTCACGTATTTGAAGATTTGTGTATTATGAGATACGTTCTACAGACCAACCACCCTCTGCCTCCTGTCTCATACAATATGTTCTTGTCAGTTGTTTTCTAGATCCCCACTTAATTCTTACTCCCTTTTCCCTCTGATTCTCCAGATGCAGATTCTCCATCCTTTTCAAAAGCGCTAAAAACTTGATGCAGTGCTATATACAAGGTCTTACTACAACTGAAGTGCACAGAAGTGTGTGTTTGCAGATAAGATGTCTGTTCACAGACCCACAGTAAGGCAAATGTTACAGAACATGACATTCATCCATGTGATGTCATTGGTTGTATCTACCAGCGTGCAGAATGTCAAACAGCATGACTTCCAACTTTGAGACAGCCTTCCAATTTCTAAGATAACTCTTAATTCTCACCCTGTGTTCCAGTGTTTCTGCAGCCTTCCTGAGCTGGTATCAGAAGGTACTGACACTGGATGACATCATCCAAGTTACAAACAAAAGCAGAAATGCAACAGGACAGGCCATTACATATAATCCGTACTTCAACACATGCTTTTCAAGATAATTTTACACCTACCTAATAGTTTAACCAATGCCATATTTCCATTGCTTTTTTTAGAATACTATGCAAGACAGTAGCAAAGGCCACACTGGTTTCACACACTGCCCAACTCACATGTCTTCTCCTGTATATACACAATTTATACCTCTTTATCCAGACTAGTTTGCTATGACTGCCATAGCAAATCCATACAGCCTTGTTACTGTGCTTTTTTTCCTGGAAATTTAAGCTGTTTGGCTCATAAAACCTTAGCTCCTTCTGTCATCCCAGACAAACACCATGTTTACCTCTTTTTGGTCTACTACAACCTCAAAGAATATCTTGAGTTGGAAGGCACCCAGAAGGATCATTGAATCCAATCCCCTGCTCCTCATAAGGACTACCTAAACTAAACCACAGGACTAATAGCATTATCCAGACGCTCCTCGAACCTCAAGACCTTTCCCCGTCTTGGTTGCACCCGTCTGGACACACTCGAATAGTCTGATGTCCTTGTTACATTGAGGCACTCAGAACTGCCCACAGCACTTGAGGTGGGGCTGCACCTTTGCAGTGTAGAGTGGGACAATCATCACCTCTGACAGGCTAGCTATGCTTGTGTGCTATGCTTCCTGTGCTTGATGCAGCTCAGGACGTGGTTGGCCCTTTTGGCTGCAGGGGGACACTCTTGACTCATATTCAACTTGCCATCAACCCAAGCTCCCAGATATCTTTCTGCAGGGCTGCTCTCCAGCCTCTCACCCCACCATTTGTAAGCATAACCAGGATCACCCCACCCCAGGTGCACGTCTCTTGTTAAATTTCGAACCAGATCTCTTGGGAAGATCTTGCCTGTTCCACCATTACCTGAAATGGTATGGTACTCCAAGCATCATCCCAACAAAATTAACAGAACTTACTATGAACAAGGACATTAAATTTGTCTAAGTCCATTTCCTCCCAATTTTTGTTTAGCTGAATCATATACTGCATTGTGAAATTATGCCATTTTTCCACTTTGATCCTCCGTACTCTTTCAATATTATGTTTGGGTTTTTTTTTTCTTTGACTATTCCCCTTGGTTTTTCTTGATCAAATTTCTTGACAACTCAAACAGTACTATTTCCTTGAGGTTTGCTGTTAAAAGGGCCATTAAGAAATGACAGCTTTTAAACCCAGAACTTAAATATACTTCCCTCTTTACAGATGCTATTTGAAATTATTAATACTTGTTAAGATCTGTATTTATCATCTATTTAAAAACCTTCAACTAACATAAGAATTAAACAATATGTACTTACTACCAGAGGTAAACCAGAAAGCTATGGAGACTATTTGCTCAGATCCTAAGATCAGAATCTGACCATGCCTTCCGCTTTAACACTGGAAAAAAATCCCCGTTGAGCTTATACTGTGTAAGAGATTTTACATTTAAGTTTTTTTCAGTTATTAGCTTGTTCATCTAAAGAAATAAAGTGGAAAATTAGAAGTCTCTATATTTATCTTCAAATAACTGATAAAGTAAAAAAGTGCTACCTAATGAGTCTTGGTAGATCCAGAATCCTGAATATTGTCAGGATCAGTAATTTTAGCAAATTATTTAATTATAAATAGTAACTCATTTATTTAATAAGGCAAATGAGCTTTGGTTTTCCATTTAAGGCTGTTGTTAAAAGGTGCCCAGAAACCCAACCATTTGGTGTTTTTTTTCCAACTACATCCTATTTTTCATCCAAACATTGCATTACATGAAGTTGATTAAAAGAAGTAGTAAAATACATTACTTGTCCTTTATAGTATCATCAGTCATAGCAAAGTGTTAAAAAATCCCCAAACCCTGACTAAATGAATGTTTAAGCTATGTAATTACTTGAATGAATACAGAAAGTACCAAGTTATGCTAATTTGAATCACCATTCTTCCCACTTTGAAAAAATACACTCAAAGCTAGATTTAAATTAGTTCAGGTTTGTCAAACCTAAGTGCTAGGCACACTGTGCCATGTACTACAGGGTATAAAATGGTACTGCACACCCTCTGCCAAGTCACTGAAAGACTTCATAAGTGCAGACATTCACTACCACCGTGCAAGGGTCTGTGAACCACATCTGAAATACCTGAGGTATGATGTCTAATGAATCGCAGAAAGGATCATATCTATACATCTATCCCTGCTCCAGTTTGCTAAACATAACTGCATTAGCAAAACTTCCCGAGCTAATGAAAGTAAGACTTTCTGATCAGAGCTGGCTGATGTCCATCCAGCTTCCTGGGCAAGCTGAGCTTGCTCACCTATGTCTACAAGATTGCACAGTTGTATTAGATGGAATATGAAAGACAAAATTGTTCTGAACAGCCCTTTGGAATATAATCCTAAAATCTACTGCTGCAGACTGACAACAGCAAGGGAATCTATTGTAATGCTCAAAATAATTACAGATTTATTTTAAATGCAAACTAGATACTCCAGACAGAAAACGAAAAGTATAGAAGAGAAGTAAACTAGAACACAGTTTGCTTTAGGACCGCAAGGATGCAACCACCATGTTGCCCAACAAGACATAATATTAAGATATTTTTCTTGAAACTACCAGAAATGACTGATTTATTCAGTCAGACATCAGAAAAAGGTTCAGAACATAATATTTAAGATCATCCCAATGAACAAATGTAAACTATACCCAGTCTATACAATTAACCCAATGATAAAACAGCAAGTTAAAATACTAAATCACGGTTAAATTAAAGATTAGGAATATTCCCTGACCTCAGTTTACCACTAAAAGCATCCCCTGAATTTGTTAACATTCGTAAGACTCTTACTATGTGTAAACAAAAAAGCACCCACAAAAAAAGCACCCCACTTTGTTTTTTCTTTACTGCATTTCTACATCCCTAACAAAGATGCACAGCAACAAAGGAACTCCAAACAATATCTATTTCCCAATGCCAACACTAAGAAACCCCAACAGACGGAGACACCAATGCACATGGAAGCCACTCTCAGCAAACAACCACCTTCTCTGAAATGGAAGAGAGTGCCTCTAGGTAGCCCACACAGCTTCTCATTGTGCCCACAGCTGTTCAGCAGAATTGCCTGTTCTCCAGCAAGGTGACCNCAACTGAGGTCTGTGAAAAGACTCCCATTTTTATCCCTGAATCTTGCATCAGAACACCAAGAACAGCCTCTACCTCCATTGGCAAACCTTGCGTTTAGAAGAGATGTAGGGGGAATGTAAGAACAACATCTCTAGCGACAAAGATTTCACTATTTATTTAATAAAGTGTTTTCTTCCTATCTTAGTTTTCTTTGGCACTTGAAACTTTTGCAAGGAAATCATCCAAAAGAAAGATGCATTGGCAGTGCCTTCAAAAATGTTCACATATTTTGGAAGTCACAGAAAAAAAAAAATAGTCAGCATCCTGTAGACATTTTAGCATGAAAATCTGAATAAATACTTTGTCAGTACTACATACAAAACATAGAACAAGAGAGACTTGAGAAGCGTGATGTATTAGTATGTCAAACACCCTGAAATGATGTTTGAAATGGTTCTCAGTGTACTAGTGTCGCAATGTTTCAATATTTTCTATTTTTTAAAGCTTTTCACGTTAATAAGTGCAAACACATCATCACTCACATGGAATGAGGCCCTACTTTTAAATTAATAGCATCTGTCTTTTAATCCCTATAGCATATAACTCGGGGACACTGCATTCAAAGTAGTTTAAAACCTTTGGAAATATTGGATGCAACACTGGACAGAAGCTTTTCAGGAAAGGCAGATGAGAAAAAAGGGGAAACAGTCTTATTCATTTACACAACAAACTTTTATGTGAAAGTACTTTGGATCAAAACCCAGTTCCTGTTAATGAGCAAAACACAGCTCTCAGTTTACTAATAAACTGTTGAACTAGTTTTCTTCAGTACACAAGTGTAAAAATGGGCAGGAAGGGAAACGGAAAAGGCAAACCCCCAAACTCTTAAAGACCAGGCAGTCCTAAAGCAGTTTGCACAACCCTTTCTAGTGTTGGTTTGGCCATTGGAAGTATTCTTTTAGTATGTTTTCCTCCACATACCTGAAGGAATGCTCTTCACACACACACGTTAGACTTTAAGACTCAGGTCCAAGTCCTAGCCTATGAAATGCATTTTAATTTGATGCCATGTGTTGCATATTTGATATATAATCTGTTTTAAGACATTTTTAAAGAAAACCAGCAGTCAAATGCAATGCCTGGCACTCCTACAATTGCAGAAGGGAAGGTAACAATGACTGAAAAAAAATTGAATTATACAGCATTTCTCTAGTCTTATCACATCAGTTTCATCCTCATTGCAAAGTTCCATGGATTTGGAATACTTTATGGACTACTAATTCCAGTCTCAGTACAAGAAAACAGAATTGAGAACTCTTAAAAATTCAAGCCAGCCAGATCACTATCAATATACCTATGACTAGCCCATACTTGGACATCTAAAAATTTTGAATGGATGGGCTGGGGTTTTTTTTGTTTTGTTTTAAATGCAGTCCTGAGTAATGTGCTCTAGACCATCCTGCTTCAGCAGGGGAGTTGGACTAGATGATCTCTATCTAGAGGTCCCTTCCAACTCCATCAATTGTGTGATTCTGTGATAAAGAAATACATAGACAGACAGTTTCACTATAAAAAACCACAAGGGATATGTATACATGTGTACTTGTAGGTATTTCTCTTTAATGACTATCACCTACATACTTAAAGAAGTTAGTCTTAAGAGAAACATTCCATGATCTTGCCAGGGATTCTTAACATTGAGATTGAATGACAGACACTTAGAAGTCCAACTCACAAAAAAATTACAACACCCACCATAACAAAAAATCCAAATCCACATCCCACACTAATTGAGAGATTTCTTCAGAGCAGGATATCAAGTAAATAATAGGTAAGAGATATGGTATACTGGGGTTACATTAAGGATGACTGCTAGTACTGGTATGAAACAAAAAATGTAGCCACATTTTAACTTCATAGTTAAACCATATCATTTAAATATCAAAGGCTATGATTTTTTAAATCCAAAAATATTTTCCCGATTTACCTAAAGGAAGAATTATTGCAATTTCAAGCCAACACAAATTATGAGACTAAGAATGAAAAAAACCCACAACAACAAAAAAAATCCAACAAAACTTTTGGAGAAAGAAAAATTCATGGCGTTTAAACTGATTCTTGTTTGAGACAGAAAACCCAGATCTAAAACAGGGAATGGAAAGAATATAACAGTTCCTTTTAGTAAACAGGCCTAAATCATTATGGCAGTTTAACAGTCTTAAAACCTGTGTCTACATAAATTCCATAAACCCAGTACTTTCCTGTGTTGCATTATTAACAGTAATTGTTTAATACAATTTCAGGATATGGCATAAAAACAGAATTGCAGTTCAGGAATACATGAAGATGGAATAAGCAGAAATACTGTACCTTTACAGAAGGGTAACTACCAAGTTTAAGTTTGATGCATGTCTTAACACAAATTATTGTTCGGATGCAAACAACTGTCACCAGGAAATTCTGTACTATGCCACTGACTCTTAACAGCTTATTAGGATACTGACACAGTCATTTATAAGACCATTCAACAAATCAACATTCCAAATCTGTAATGGTACATTTTGTGGCCTAAAAACCCTAATAAATGCATTTGTCCGACTAAAAAAAAAAAGCAATTTAAATTACTGCACTCCTTTTTTTCCAAGTGCAGAGTAACTGTGATGGTTTAAATATCATGGCTGGACAAAAAAAAAAAAAAAAAGAAAAAATATTAAGGAAAGAGCGAGCCCCTAAATTTTGATTGTGGCACCCAATTTCACATCCATTTAGCTACCTGTTTCAAATTATTTTATGTAAATTTTAGTCATGGTAAGTACCTGTTTCATCATGCATGTAATTGCAAGCAACTGTAAAATACCATGATTTAGGGAAAAATATATTGCTTTCAAAAGGACAATGCACATTCAAGCTAATTACTTTTCAAACTAACTGACAGGAAAGATTATCCTAATTCCTGTTAGCACAGTAAATTTAATCTCATCCTTTGTGTCATTAAAATAGGTATGATCAATTACATGCTCTATATCACCTTCTTTGGGAAGTAACGCATTGGCCTATAGGGCAGCTTAACCTTTAAGCAGCTTGTTTAAAGAAGTATTTTAATTGAAGTCTTACTTTTCCAAACTAAGGTGCTCCAGTAGGTAGAAGAAAGAGGTGCAAAATTACAGCACTTCTGTGAAACCACTGAAGTCAACATCTATATATCTTTGATCACGCCAAACTGTATTTGAAACAATGTACACTGAATATTTTCTCAGTATTAAAAATTCTTTCTTCTTTCAAGCTCATGTTAAACATGTAAAATGTCATGTAAAAACAACAGTAAAATAAAAAGTATCCCTTATAATACAGCTAATTTTAGAACCATTCCTTCTCAAAATCTAGTACTTACATAAGACAATATACTGATATGACTTTGTTAATTTTCTAAAGTTCCTGAGAGAGCATGAACAGTAACTAATTCACTATCTTCTGCTGACAAACCAGATGGACTAAATGCTATTTTATGATTTAATTGAAAGTTAAGACTCTCACTGTATTCTACGGTTTTCAGTTTCATTGAAATGGGGACTGCTCAGATTGCAATTTTCTAGAACAAATATATGAAAAGAATAAACTTGCTGCAGAAAAATGTATTTAAGTTTCTAGCCTCACAATGTTCAGGGAAAGTTAGAGCTACACTTAAAGAACAAAGGTGAACACAAAAATGAAGAGAACTAGAAAAACCCCATCACTTAACCTCCCCCAAATTTCCCTAAAAGTTTGCACTTCTGCCTCCCAGGCGACTCAAAATAGACCCAAACTTAAAGCAAAAAGCTGTATTTTCTTTAAAATATATGTTAATGAACTTCTCAAACTGGAAAAGCCTTTTCCTGTCACAATCTTGCTTCATCTGCTGCATTTTTAAGTCTTCCAAATAATATGGCATGTTCTTCTTAATACAAAAAGTAGGATCATGGAAGGCGTGAAAGTAAAAGCGATGATGATTTGTCAAGATACCCATTTTATTATTTTGCCTGGTATTTCTGACAGCCATAAAACAGTGACATAAATTAATTTTCTGAGCAGACATTTATGAATGGCGCTCTGCATTTTAAGTCTTGCGGTTACTAGTAGAGGCTTCTGTATCTTTTTCCCAATGAATGTTTTCTTGCATCCAGGGAGCATAATAGAATACCAAGATTATGAAAAAGGAAAATTACATTGACAGATATTCAGTCAGATTATTATTTTTGTTAAGATTAAATGTTAACAGCTTCACCAAATTTAAAAGAAATAAGTCAGATTTAAGTTAAGGAGCACCTCAAGCCTTTGGCTGAGTTCCAAAGGAATCCCTATTGACATGCAACACGTTATAGAGGAAGCAATGTTTGATATGAAAAACTATCTCAATATCAGATAACATATACAATGTTCATTTCTGCCCTGTATTTTATCATAGAATCATAGAATGGTTAGAGTTGGAAGAGACCTCAGAGATCAAGTTCCAGCCCCCCTGCCATGGGCAGGGACACCTCCCACCAGACCACGTTGCTCAAAGCCCCATCCAACCTGGCCTTAAACACTTCCAGGGGTGGGGCTTCCACCACTTCCCTGGGCAACCTGTGCCAGTGTCTCACCACCCTCACAATAAAAAAATTTCTTCTGGTATCTAGTCTACAACTCCTGTCTTCCTATTTAAATATTTAAAGAAATCACTTCAATATATAATTTAAAAATTCATAACTGTGATAGAAATTTTACTGTCAATCCTATAAAACAGATTTTCCCTCAAGTCTTGAATTTTTCAGAAGCTGAGAAATATTCTACAAAGTATTTTTCCCCCTCTTGTTTCACTTGCATATAAAAAGATAAAATATATTTTAACAGATGTATTTTATACCAATTTAACTAATAAATTTCAATTAGAAACAAACACCATTTTTCTTTCAAAACATTTCTTGTTTTCCTTCAGGTCTTCAGCTAGGTAGAATCTCAGCTTCCTTTAGGGTAGATAAGGACAGTGTGACAAGTAAGAATCAGTACATCGTCAATTCAATTTGGATAGAAAGCAAAAATACACACCCAGAGAAAGTTTAACTGTTGGCAACATCAATTCTTCTATAGTACCACTACTTACTGCATTTTAGAGTATTGCAAGATTTTTTTGGCAAACTCAGTAAACAAGTTTACTTAAGGGTTTTTTGTTATCGAAGTATTTCTTTTACTACAGTAATAGCAAGGTAATCAAATAGTAAACAACTATGAATTAAGGTAACTAGACTAAGAGAATGATTCTTCATCCTCACACTACATTCTCTGAGAATTCTACCAGGAAACTTCTATCTGCTTCTGGAGATGCCTCCAAAATACTGAAAATGAGCCATACATTCTTCCCCCACCTTAATATGAACTGTAACTTCAAATAGAAAATGCATAAAACTCCTACCTCTTTCATTCAGACTGTTTAGCACTGCTCTTTCAAGCTGTTCTTCTTCAGTGAGCCCACCCGTATAATCATAGTAGCTCCTTGGCGTTCTGTATTGGTAACCCGGATAGTCATAATAGTCTGTAAAATGAATACAAAATAACTGAAAATAAACTGCTGCTACTCAGTAGGAGACTGAAATAAAATATTATCTTTATCCTATCTTTCTTCCACAAATTATTTTAATTTGGGAAAGAAAAAAATTAGGATTCAATTACTTGTACAATATATGCCGTGAATCAGTTTTTAATTTACAAAGTCAGACTATGGTAACAGGAGAGAGAAAAACAACAGGAAAGAGACCAATCAAACATCTTGGGATTTTTAATTGTTATAAATAAGTGTCACTGAATTGTCATTATTTAAAAGTTTCATATAGAAATTGAAAGACACTTTGAACATTTAATTGTCAATACTTGGACACCTTATAAATGTCACTATCACCGCGCCAAAAATCCAGGTATGTTTCAGGCTTTTCCCCACCTGTCTCTCCCTTGTCCCAGTGCCAATAAACAATACATGCCAATAAATTCAAATAACCTTTGGAAAACGTGGGAAAAAGATTCCTGCAAATTTCTGCAGTAATATATACAGCTGATGTAGTGCTATTGCACAGCTACATCTGACCTGGAAAACACCCACCAGACCACAGATCTCCTCTAATGTCACAATCACTGCGTGTTGCCTGCTCTACTCGCAACCAAGAATTTCTAACCATTTGCTAAGTTTGGCAAAAACAAACCATCATCCACCCAAACACATAGGATTTAAAAAAAAAAAAAAACAAAACTTGGCTAGAGAATAGAGCATGACTCTTCCTTCTTTCACAATCTGATCTTGCCTCACAATAATTAAGGAGAAAAGTCCCGTTTTTCTATTCCATTTTTGCATCTTCAAATCACAAACCTTTGGGTGATATTTTAATTTCTCTCCCAGACAGCTGGACAGGGGATTTTGAATAACCATTATACAGAAATGTAGCCAGTTCCTTCCAACTAATTGAAAACATACACAAGTTTAAAATTAAATAACTGGAAATATTTTTGTATCAAACTGCAGATTATTAGCATCGATGATAGTCCTGTGTTATCTCATGAGTTATATAGATTCCATGTGTAAACTTCTTGTGAAGTTTCTGTGATTAGTAACAGACACAGATTATGAAGTGAGGATATATAAATAAAATAATTGCTTTTAAAAAAAAATCATTGTGTTGAAGAACCTTAAGACAAATAAATATAGCAACACCCTATCTTAAAGTTATACAGGAAAAGCAGGAAAATTGAACAGAGCAACGGCACATTATTCTGTACACGAGTATATATATTCCTCTGTATTATGCAAACTAGTCCCTATATTTTATGGATACATATGTGCAGAGATGTATGTATACATATACATGTTATCACAGACAGGAAAAAAATGTAATTCTGTCTGTTCACAGATTACTCTTTTTTGGAACATACAGCTGACATTGGGAGAATTTTCATACATCTGCAGCGAACACCTAGTCTTAACCCCCAGTAGCCTGAAATTCTGCCATTTCTCGAATGATCAGCAATGCCTTTGGTTAGAAAAGATTATTTTTACTTTTTAATCTGTATTAATTAGTCATATTTTTAAAAAACTTTAAGAGACTAAGTCATACCAGCAATATTTAAGAGACAATTCTGCT
Source organism: Nycticryphes semicollaris (assembly GCA_013400055.1). NCBI lineage: Eukaryota > Metazoa > Chordata > Aves > Charadriiformes > Rostratulidae > Nycticryphes > Nycticryphes semicollaris. Next base: position 103,279 of record VXBJ01002188.1, on the reverse strand, counting down.
GAAAAATAAAACTGACTGGAGGATACTATTTAGATGTTATATATTGCACTTTTGATGCAATCTTCATATATTCCCCTTATTCCCCTCTCCTTATGTTAACCGCAATGAACATTTTCTCAGCTAGTAATTTATTTTCTGGTGACTTCAAAACTGCACACAGAAAGACTATAAAAATTCTAGTACTAAAAGCACGAAATTAGCTGATGAAAGAAAAAGGATGTCATATTTTACGTTTGTTCTATTGCTGTGAGCTTTTGAATGGGTAATGGTTTACACCAAGTTTTAAGTGCTCAGAAAGCTGTAATCTTTTACTGTAAAAATGAGAAACATTCGGTAACATTGTCATGTTTGAGGTGTTCCTATTAATCAAAATAAATGTCCTAATACTTTATGCATGAACTGCATTTAGAGAAAACCCAATTCATTTCCTAACTATGCTAAAATTACACTTTTTTCCCCTAAATCTCTTTCTTGTGCCATTTCATAAAATCTCTTCTGATGATAACATTAACTATTTAAACAAAAAAAAAAAATAGATGAAGGCAGATAGTAATAAATCAGCAATACCAGAAAATGGAAAATTAATCAAGGTAAAGATGTACTGTATATGCATCATTAGCCTATGACACTATGAAGAGTTTTAATTTGCAGGTGGCCAAATTTATTACATATATCATCTACCAAGCCAAAGGTTACATCTCTATAAAGTCTTCTGCAAATAGGATGAAAGACAATTAAAAGTATATACACAGGGAATGAACATAAGAAATATCCATTTTTTTTAAATTGCAGCTGTAAGTCATCTTAGAGAAATTAATACAAAAGTAATAAATATGTATTTACATCTAAAGGCAAGCTTGAAAGATCGGATAGTTTAGGTTAATCCTCTCCTTTATCCCCCTTTTTGTCCAAAACAACTAAAAGCAACAGCATGGCTACCTCAGGGTCTGCCCCAAGACACGTGAAAACCCCAGACTTCGTTGTCAGCACACTAAAGTTGACAAAGGTGCTGTGTAGTCCTCCATAATTCTAGATACATTAACATAATGATAGCACTAGAGGTAGAACACAGAAGACAAAATTCACCAGAGAATAAAAGCAGCACTAACCTTACTTCATTGTGGTGCAGAATAAGCACATCTCACAAAGATTATGAAAAAAAATAAAGTAGAATCCTTCCTTGACTAAACATCAGAGAACAATAAGAATGATCACATGTACAATGTAGTTTTCATATAAGCAATTACACACACAACTTTTCAACCAGACAGAAATGCTTACTTTGGGGAGTATAGTACCAAAGTCTATAAAACCATAAAGAATATGAAGAAAGTACATAAAGAATGAAGGTTTAGGTTTCTTTTCCCAGAAAAGAATTAATGTGCATGAGTTGAAATTAGCAGTTAGCAAGTTCAAAACAAACAAAACTGACAGATTCTGCACCAAGAAGTAAACCAGGAAATTCTTCTTCTGTGATGTTGTAGGTGTGAAAAGAGTTCATGCCAATTCCAAGAGCTTTTGACATACTCATGGAAGAATAATCCATCACAGGCTATTAAAGCCAGAATTCCCCCATAAAATTTTCTGGTGAGAACATCTTTAAGCCACAAGCCACTGCACAGTGGCAGATATTCGAAGGAGTTACCACTATGTATTTCCCTGTTCTTAGAGCAAATATCTAGGAAAGAGGGTAAATCACTGCAGGAGATATGATACATTAGGCTATACATCCCTTAGCTTTGATCCAACACACAGTCCTTCTCACAGCTGGCTCCTCTTCTCTCCCTCTCAGACAAGGCCTCCACCTATTATTTCTATACACTCCACATATAATGACTTAATGTTCTGCATGAGAAGTGAATCAAACGTGCTACATTCAAAGCACGCCAGTATTCCAACTATCCATCTATATACGGTGATGATAGCCTAAATCTATTTTGGTAAGGAGTGGGCTTTTTGCATGTAAATTACTTGATTTACACAAAGTGTTCAAAAGACGTTCCTCGTCAGAAGTGGGGAACAAACCATCCTAGAATGGAACAGATAAATTTCCCAGATTGCGGCAGATGTACAGGCAGGTTCAACAGGCTGATTTCAGTAGACACAATTTCCTCCCAGCTGCACCTTCTGCAAAAGGAATGGTATTTCCCCAGAGTAGCTTTTTATGAAGTCATAACCTTAATTTGAGGTTTAAAGCCTCTTATACAAAAAGTACATCCACACAGTTCCCTAAAAAGGGAAGGTGATATATAACCAGAGAAGTAATAAGTTTATCAAGTATACCTATGTGCAGAATATTTTATATATTATGTATTTCCATTTAACTAGCTCCTCTACAGGTTTTCTATCATTAGCAAAAATTATGTCCCTATTTTTCAAGATGGAATAAGTCCTCAGGTAAGTGGGTGAGAGTACTGACCTGAATAGTAGTAGTCCCTTGGCCTGGCAGGGTCAGTGAATGAAGAAATGCCACCTACATATAAGAATAATACACATACTATCAGAATAAGATAATCACATTTTATGTCTATATAAAATACAAAATAAATTTTAAATTAAATGCTTTGGAGTCTGTTTTATAAGATACAAATATGAAACAACTGGCACTTATGAATTTTTTTGGCATCAGTGAGAATACAGCATTAGCAAGCTTGGATGTTGTTCTACATTTTATATCAGCATGCCATACTTCAGCAACACACTCATGTAGACTAGAAAAACGTGAATTAAGCTAAGAAATGTTCTCCAGAACATGTAATGAGTAATTTCTGCACAGAGATTGTACATTGGTAAAAATGGGTTAAAGCACAGGAAACAGGACTGGAAAGAACACCGCACTGTTTCTGCTCTGCTACATAAGAAAAAGATGGCCTGGGCACTGGAATGCTCCTTCCTCCAGGTCTTAGTCACACAGCCATCTTCACAGCAGCAGAATCTCCACAACACATTTCATCACAGAATCCTAGAATAATTCAGTTTGGAAGAGACCTTCAGAAGGTCCACAGCCCAATTGCCACTCAGAACAGGGTTAGCTATGAGGTCAGACCAGGTTACTCAGGGCATTACCTTGTTCAAGTCTTAAAAACATCCAAGGATAAAGACTGCAGGATCTCACTAGGCATTCTAATCTGATCCTTGACTATCCTAACAGTCAGCAGATAAGCCCCCCCATGCCACAGAAACATGCCAATATTAACATTTAACAAATGAGACACTATGTCTGCTGACTCCAGTGGGGTAGGAAATCTGATGCTCCAGTCTATTTTTCCACTTTTTCAACTGCTGAAAGTATATGCCTTACAGACTGTATCAAACTGATAAAACCTTCTGTGAAAAGCATACACATCTGAAAAAATAATTTCGCACTATACAAACACCATATCCACGGTCAATTTGATGGCAGAGTCATGAAGTACTCAACATTTTAAGTGATCAAACATGGAAAAAAATATTATTCTGACAACCAGCCTCAGCATCTGTTCTGACAGGGCATAGCCATCCCATTAAAACACTGAAATGTATTAGAGCATTCATATAAAATTTTGCAGAGCTGTATTTAAAACAACTATTAAACTAAAGATGTCTAAAGATACTACCTTTAAAAAAAAAAAGTATTACTACAATATGAAAAGCCATAGTATTACATCCTTGGAAAGCTTGAGAATTGAGTAACAATTTCTCAACAAGCATCACAGCCTTTTTCAAACTGTAGGGACTTCTGCTAGAATGGAAACAAGTAGTAGGAATCAAGGTGGAAGCTTATTGTGTTCTGGCATATTTTTTATGGCTTCACCACTCTTCATTTGAAGTGTAACTTTCATTGACATCTTATGTGAAACATTTTACTCTAAATAAACTTTTAAGAAGGGTAAATGGTTTTCCTCTAAGTAGAAATATCGAAAGACACACACAGTGGTTCTTAGAGGCTTTTTTCTCTGCACTCACACTAATAACGAGCATATCTTTAATTGCCTAAAAACTTGCTGGAATGGCCTGAATTTCCTTATGCAAGACTCATTGAATTTTAAAAATTAAGTGTCTCTCCCGCAGATTTTACCAACTGAGCAAAATTATGTACCTGCACAAGCTTTCATGATCTTTTTCAGAGGTCCCATAGTGTACATCAATCCAACAAGAATCCCTGCCAGATGCCCAGCAAAAGAAGTCCTACAAAAAAAAAAAAAAATCTTGTGAGTAAAGTAGAAGGCTTTTTTTGTAGGGATCCAGAACACAGAGTGCAGAATTTGTTGTAACAGAGGAAGTCCCTGAGTGAGATGAAACAGAGAAATTACTTGCCTCCAAGGACATAGTGTCAAGTTTTCTTTTGTCATAACTACTCTAAAATTGGTAGGAACAGACAGTTACAGAGAAGTCACTAATAAATATCCTGAAGAAGCCAGAAACTACTTGGAGAGATCATTTTAATTGCTTATTTGAAGGACATAACACCATTACCCTAAAAGCATTTAAAGACTTAACTGAGGTAGGAAACTAGTTTTAATCTACAAAAAAAAAAGTAAATCCACAGAATTATTCAGAAATGTCTAGGTAGATTCTATCAAAACCATTTACAGTTTCAAGTGGAAGCATAAATACAGTACTTTCTACTGCATTATCAACGCAATCCTACAATTAGTCTGAGAAAAGCATGATTGCAGATCTGCTGCAATCTTTGTAACACAGTGCCTTCAAAATTAAAAGAACGAGTGAAACGCTGAGATCCAAATTCCTTTCTGTACATACCAACAATTTTTCTTAAAAAAAAAGATCATTGCCTATTTGCATAGAGAATGAAAAGGGTCAAGAGTCTTTGAGAAACCATCAACATAGAAGCATATGTTTTCATTAAATAAGGACATTTGCTCCAAGTATTGCCATGACATGGGTGCAAGCTGGAACATAGAAGGTTCCACTTAAATATGAGAAAAAACTTTTTCACAATGAGGGTGACGGAACACTAGAACAGGCTGCTTGGAGATATTCAAAACCTGCCTGGACATGTTCCTGTGTGACCTGATCTAGGTGTTCCTGCTCCAACAGGGGAACTGGACTGGGTGATCATTCAAGGTCCCTTCCAATCCCTGATATTCTGTCATTCTGTGACTATGGGGTACTCTAAACTTATAAATCAATTTTCAGCATAAACTCTTTGGTGTTTAATCAGGTTTAAACACTAAGGGCAAAATATTTTAATTTAACTGTGTTTAAATAATATTTGTAAATTGTTCATCTCAATTATGATGACAGAGAAGCCAACACACTAAACATTAAGATTTCCTAGCTCATGCAACATCCACTGGATTTGCACTGGGTGTCCAACGATTCAACTAACATGAGCATTTTTGCCTTTATAAAGCAGAAATAAAACCTCCATTTAACATAAAAACTAGATTTAAACATTATGCTTTTTACATTCCAGTTAAATCCAAAAGTTACACAGGTGACAGTACATGCACTCATGACAATGTAACTTCAAGGCATCACTGGTGAAAGTATACAAGAAAAAGCATGTGTCACTAGAGGGGGATAAAGATCAAATCTGAATTCACTCTTTGGCTGCCTACTTAACCACAAACTTGTATCCTGCTATATAGAGCTACAGTGAGTAGAAACATAATGAAAATGTTTAAATATATTCTAAAAATGAAACAGTATCACACACACTATCACACATGTACACTACCACCAACATGCAGAAAATGATAAATCAAATTTTCACCATATGCTGTCACAAAATTAATTTGAGGGTGATCAACAGTAGCACCGCGCTACTTGGAATTGCTAAGGAAAAGCAATTCTACAGAGTCAAAAAGACAGCTTCCCCTACATTAACAAAATGCTTAATGTTACAGCCAAGTCAAGCAAACATGACCTCATTTTAGAATGTTATATTGTAATTTATTCAAATGGTAATACCTTTTTTACTAATGCTTAGTATCATTTGTAGTATGGAAAACATTTATAGATATTTTCCAAATGTAACAACTCAAACATACAGATTATACACAATTTTATCAAAAGAAAAAAAAGCAGAGGAGTCTAGTCAGAGGACTACAGACTAATCATTACCTTCGGTTCACAGATAAAACTATTTGTTCAACAATTACTAAGAGAAATAATTTTTCAACCAACACTATAACCAGAAAACAGATTTGTCAGGAATAGATGTCAAATCAAGGAAAACTTCTCCTTTGACAGGGCAACAAGCTGCACAGAAACGGGGAATCAGCAGATATCACACATGCTGTAAAGGCAGCACTGCCTCACAGTATTTGTCATTAAAAAAAGGCCTAAAATCCTTAAAATCTAAAACTACGCTAAGCAAATCTCTAAGTGGTTGGTAAGCCTGACTTAGCACTTGTCATTGACAAGATTCATTATCAAACCTAGGATATGAAACAAGTGGATTTCTGCAAGAGTCTATTCCAAATATTACTTACAAATTACAAGCTAAGAGAAGCTGTAAGGCTCACTGGAGATGGCATTAGAACTTAAAGCAACCTTGACAAAAAGAAGTAGATGTTTGGGAAAAAAAAAAACAAACCAGGGTGCAATTCAAGTATTTCACTGGAAATATGTAAACAGGAGCTGTCGGGAAGTAAAATGAAGTAGCCTTCCAGTCTACTCAGTGGGTCTCAGATGGAGAACTGAACCTCCTTTTTGCATGCTGTGCAAAATGAGCAACGGAAAAAAACAGAGAGCCCACAAAAAGACTTCTGAGAAAAGACTGAAGTGATCACAATCACTTAAGTCTACTGAAGAATTCACTCACAGATACAATAATCTTGAAATATGGAAAAGATTGTCACAAATAGGAATGAATACACTCTCTACATTCTCTATCTCTAATGGACATAAGTCACAGCCAGAGATTTAAAAACATTTCAGTAGTAAACCAGACTGCCTGGAGAAACTGAGAGGTCTCTATCGTAGTCAGGCAGAGGCCTGGCAGATCCTCCTGGGTTCAGGGCCCATCCTCTCCCATGTTTGTATCAACTTTGCAAGGGGAAATAAGAGGGCTACTAAGACTTTGCAGAAAGTAATCAGAGTTTATTACAGTGTTGATCTTTAAAAGTGCATTAGACTAAATACTGATACATATAAACCACACGCATGTTTGTATATACATATATGTTTATCTTGAAGTTCTCACTCAGATCTGTTTGAGATCAGATTTTTCCAGATGCCCTGTAATCTTTATTTAAAAAAAAAATTACTGTTACTATTCAGTTTAAGTACATGACACAAAATAACTGTTTTACACATGCAATTAAGTTCTAACCACATGCCTTAGTCCAAAGTGAATACTCCTATTTCCAATGAACTTAAAAACATTTGAATCATTAATCCCCAATAATACTTCAATGTCAATCTTCTTGACATTTTACTACATTTTACAGTGAATTTTAATTTTCAGTCAATTGCCTTTCTAACAAATTTGCATAATAGATTTCTTGCTTTATGGGACTGCCTGAGTTTTATCTGCAGACATTAAAGCTAATGGCAAAACTACAAGTGTTTTCACAAGGCGGGATTATCTACAGAATTTAGAATTAAATGCCATGGATTTTGGCTGAAAAAAATTAATAAACAGTTTACAAATGGCACAAAGTTGCGCATAGAAGTCTTGTCCAAAAACACATTACCAAGGCTCCTTTCGCTTGTATTACAAATTCTACTCTTCTTTCTTGTCTAATCCAGAGAACTGAGGTTACTCCTGTTTTCTGCTTTTTATATAGAGTAAATATAATTTAAAACTCTTACATTATCAGCAATAAAGCAACAACCATTATCAATCAATTCCAGAATAGGCTTTTTACACTATTCATAATAATAGCAATGTCTTGATTGGAATGTATATTTTTACTAGGTAAAAATTGGCTGTTAATTTTCAGTTAGTCTAATGAAGAAATCTTCTGCTGATTGCAACATGATAAACTGCATGCTTTTTCCTGCTGGTTAATACAGAAAAATTGATATTTTTTCCACAGTACAATTTTCACTTTCTATAATACAAGCTGAACTTTGAATGGGAATGAAAACCAGGTTCTTGACTTTTTAAACTGCATGTTTCCTTCTCTAAATGTCAATGAGTTTTATCAATTAACTAATGCTCTCCCTGGTACAGAGAAATTCAAATGATGTCTCATTTAATTGTTTTGTTTGAAAATGCAGTTATCCCCAGAGATCTTATTTATCTCAACCATTTACTTCATACTAATGTTAATTATGCAATATGTCTAAATACTGTTTCCTGAAGTCATTTGCCATCAAACTGATGTGCACATTACTTCAGAAAAAAATCTTCTAAATAGAATTAATCATACTTTTCCATGTGGCTGTGTAATTTCCATGAAAAATGGTATCACTAGAGGGAAAATCATTTGGACTGCATTTTCTTTTCACTTATGAGAGATTCTGACCCAATGTCTTAGTATTAATTTTTACATTAGTATTGTTCCAGTATCCTTACAGTGAATTCAGATCAATTACTCATCACTGTTGGAGGATTTATCCTGAATTGTTTCAATTCTGTAGTGTCAGTCACCTGACTCAAATGAAAACAGAGCAAGAAAGGCTATACCTATCCCTTAACCTCCATAACTTCTCAACAGCAAACTTCAAAGGCTGGTAAGCATTTTTATATATGCACGCAATTCTACCACAGGATAAAGCCAGGTACTTGGCAACAGAAGTAACTTAAGCCATTGCTGCAGACTTTTGTGACAAGATCTTCCACATATCTCCTGCTCCAAGGCTAGGAAGCATGCATTTGCTGAACAAGCAAGCAAAGGAATAATATCAAAATGATGTACTAGAAAGATGTAGACCAACTTTATTATTGAAAAACAATGAATTTATTGAGGTCGTGGTAATCAAGTCCATGTAACTCATACCTTGTTTATTTCCAAATTACACAAGCACAAAATCACCCACCCATGACAATTTATCCACATTGCTACAAAATTTGATCTTGCTTAGAAAGCATGCCATGTAGTCCATGTACCAGTGCTAAATAACCTACGTGGATGCAAATTAAACCAAATGCAACGACTGCCTAAGTAAAAATCAAACCAGTACAATAACACAGCCCTAAACAAGAAAATGCCATTGCTTCTTTAAAAGGAAATGGGAAACTCGTTAGTAACTTTATAACCCCTTGGGAAAACAGCACAGAAGAGTAAAAGTGAGGTTTAACAACAGAATAAAAGGCTATAAAAAGGTTCTCATCATGTAATGCCAGGGCTTTTTGGTTGGTTGGTTGGTTCTTAGCCCTTTTCTCCTGAGGGACAGTTCTCCTCAATGAACAGCATAAAAATCAATAGTCTCAATAGTTTCCAATAGTCTCAATATTACTTTTGAATCCTTCATTGATATGGATTCTCAGATGATCCTTACACATCATTCCACTAAAGCAGGCCCAGATTTATTGCATGTCTTTCTGTGTGGGCAGACTTCTACCTCAATTACTAACTTTTATCTATTCAAAACTAAATTATGCGACTTGATCTGCAAAGGGGCATCATTTAATCTGATATTCCAAATATTACAACGCCCCCTCAGCGCACAGATGAGCATGTAAGAGCAACGCTCCGAGAGCTACAATTGTTATGGTTCATTTCAAGGCACTTGGCAGTTACTAATTAAACATGCTGTGTTCTGGGACATGAATTTCTAGAGATTACAACTTGTTTTCTATAGCCCCCATTATTATTAAAGTGCTGTGAAACTGTCTTACCAGCATTGCATGTAACCACGTAGAGGTTCATTAGACAAGGCAGCAATCTAAGCTTCCATAAAATTATTAAAAGGTTTTAGATATTATTTTCGGACTGTCTATACACTTGCTACCCCAAAGACATTTCTGCAGTACAGCAACTGAAAAACAGCAGCACCCAGCCACTAAACTCATGTTTTTTCCACTCCTAGATACATTATTATATGATACGCTTATGGTTGTACTTCAGACATAATGTACTTTCATTAATCTAATAAATAGACATATTAAACATATCAACTATGTTCAGCTAACAACACAGCTTATGTTTTCTAGGGGAATGCTTTTAATGCTCTAAAAATTTTTGATTTTACACCTGTAGTAATGCAATGAAAGTGATCTCTCAACTCACACTTAAAATTGCATTTGGAACAGATCGATCTGCAGTTCTTCTTTTAAGCTAGGCTTCTTTGCTGCAGTCAGTCGGACAGTAAATTGTAGAGCAATACAACCAGTGTTTAAACAAGGCTACATTTGAGTTCTTCTGCTGGTCTAGGGAATGCTCTATCTGCTGTATCATAGTATCTGACGAGGAGTATATCAGCATTGCTCCCCTCTTACTTTTCTTAAATCTCTTGGAAAATTGGGAAATTGTATATAAACTGTTATTTGGTAGTTTGCAAATCTGGTGCCAGTACTCTGCATGCATTTTTCAATATGACTGACAGTTATAAAACATTATACAAGAAGATTACTGATTTGCAACTATAGCTCTAGAAATCCACTACAAAAGAAGAGAAAGACACTATTCTCACAGATGTTGGGGTAGATGAACCATGTTGGCAGAGCTGAGTACACAGGAAAATTGAGGGAGGTGACCAGCAAGACCACAAGACAGTAAAACTGCATAAAATTTGCAGAATACTGGATGACAGCTTTATGATACACTAGAGAAGTGACTATAACAAATGGACAGAATGGATTAGGGCAGAAATAGTACACAATCAGTGGAATGCTGGTTTTCTAATCAAGCCCTTTGCACTACAGCAATATTAGTTTGGTTACTTTGTGAGAAAACATGCCCCTTTTCCATCAACTTTGTTATCTTCCCTTAAATTCCTAGTAATATCTTCTGGGCACAGTATATATTTTTTTTTTTATTTTTAAATGTAGTCAACAGACTGTTAAGGAAAAAAAGCAGACTGTAACCTCAACACTTAACTGTAGCCCCAACACTCCATTTGGGTACTAGCTAACACTACGCTTCACATATTAACACTATACTACACATAACACATTTCAACTATTCCAGATAGCCCAAGTCTCTTCTCCTAACTTTGAAATATTAAATGAACTTACCCTGGGGAGATTAAATGAATAGCCACCAGCTCCACCCAACAAGCATATTTACTGGGTATCCGCACTCCAAGGACACTGCTGACTCTTCCTGGATTGTAATGGTTGTTGAGAACTTTCAAAGCAAACAAGACTCCTGCAAACAAGAAGAAATCAGAAGTACTTAACAAAAAGAAAGAAAGTACTTGCATGCAAATAATAGAGAAATGCAAACAACATAAATACAGAAATTGAAGTATCGTGCAGTTTCACAGCATCACAAAGCTTACTGTTGCATGCCAGAAAAACAGTTCTAAGCTGTTTTTTCAGTGGTAGTTTTCAGTGACTTAAAGAAAAAAAGAAAAAAGAAAAAACTTATACATCTGTATAACAGCCAATTCTGAGTTGTTTTTTAATATGACTAATTACTGTAGCTATTCAGGTATTCAAAACTGTACAAACAATTTTAAAATGGGAATTTTAGTCGAAATATTTGACAAGATTATTGAACTTAAATTGTCCCGTGAGTTGAGAAAAGCCATTACTGAAAACAAGACAAATAGATGAATGTAAAGTTCAGCAGTAGGCTCAAATTTTGAATTAATAGAAAATCACCTTACATATACTCCAGAATTACTTGTTTCCTAAAAAAAAAAGTAGATAAATCACCTTTAATTACACTAAATCATTCATTTCTAATTGACTGCAACTGTTTTATTACACAAGCACTAGCTGATACAACAGAATGAATTCACATAATTTACTGTAACTTTCAAAATGGTTCTGAAAACGTGTCTCAAGAAAAACTCACACAGTTGTAAAAAAAAAAAATCTGAAAAATTAGCAAGTAAAATATTTCACATGGAAAAGACAGCAGAGTTGACCATAAATACTGATATACTAAATAAACACATGAAAAAAGTTTACCTCCCCTTTTAACACCACAGAAAACAAGAGATGGAAAAATTCTTTAATCTATCCAGTGATGTAAATATTGTTATTTTAAGACCAAATATAAGCAAGGATGTGTATGCAAATACACACATACTCACACTACTTGCTGCTGATTAAACTGGACTTGTTCAGAAACTATACATTTACTAAAGGAGAGAAATATGCAGCAGCATAGTTTAGTAGCTCTTGGCTCACCAGAACCCTGTCTGTACAGCCTCAATTTATTTTTTTAAGGTTTAAGTGTTCATTGGAGCTGCCTGATCTGGTGCATTGTCAGGTTCCATCCAGGGGGACAAGAGGCAGGTCTGTTTCAGCCATTTGAAATGAAATGAAAACTAAAAGAGTCTAGGCATCCTAAAACTCTTAAACACACATGTAGACTGACCCTTAAAAACTTATCTGGAAAATACTGATGTTTTCTTACAAAGCTGCTCCATATACATGCCATTGCCCCAAATGAAGAGAAATTACCCATGCTAAAGGTCATAATTAGGATGTTGAAGGTTTAGAAAGATCTATTATGGATACTAACTCAGAGCTACTTTAATTTGCTACCCAAATAACGGTCAAATCACGTGCATGTTGGCTGCAGTCCCACATTTCCAAGCTTGAAATACTCAAAAGATACTGCAGAAGATAAGTTACACCAGAACAGGTTGCAATACTTCACAATAAATCTGAACTATCTTGTATAGCATGTAAATTAAAATCCAATTAGGTTATCCCTAAATTGACAAAAAGCTTTACTTTTTGTCCACTGCACAAATGGCTCATTAGATAAGAGGCTTCGTCCCATTTTTTTAATTCACTAAAAAATTCAAAATGTATGCTTTAGCCAATATTGCAGTATAGCTGGCACGAGTCTCTTGTAAGGGATGAAATAAGGGCCCCATCTGGCCCACCCACCAATGCCGCTGCTGTTCAGTAACTTGGTCTCTTTTGCCATAAAGCTGCATGGCCTGGATAATTATATCACTGAGTCCAAAAGGAAAAGGCTATGTAAGGTGCTATCTGGCTAATTGAAAAGCTGGAGATTAATCTGCTAAAAAAGAAAAATCTTAGAGTGAAATTTCAGCACTACCCCATTATATGCTAGTATTATATTCCCAGTTATGTAGTATAAAGAAGCTTCATGGTAAATTTTTCAAATATTCACCCTCTTCATTAATAGTAAGAGATGGATTAATACTAAACTGTTTTAAGGTATGGACTGATAGGAACATACAGGAAAAACCTCACATGTATGGGGCATTATATAAGTGAATACTGAAAACTGGCACTTCTTCACAACTTCTAGGTTCTTCACTTCACATCCTACAGTCAAGGATGACACAAGAAAAAAAGAAGATTGATGACACCACCTCTCAGCTGTTCACAGAGATTACAGAGCACATTTTCCCCATAATCACCCAGCAATAGTAGCGAGTACTGTATAGAAGCTAACCCTATAGAGTCCAGCTGAGACTACACTGGGTCCATATATTTTAGTCATTTTACCACTAATAATATATATTCAGTAGCATTCTGCCGTCCCTGTTTGGGAGCAGCAAGACAGAGATGCTCAGCAGAGGAAGCATATCCAAAGGGAAAGGGAGGCAGGCTGGCAGCAATCTCCCCAGTAGGGGCCCAGTCCCATAGTCCTTGGGCAAAGTGCACAGAGATGGCTGGTGATGGCAGGGGGGGTTGGCCAGGACCCAAGATCACCAGGCCCATCCTCCTGAGAGGATGAGCAGAGCCAAAGAAAATCACAAAGTCAAGTCAGGGCCCAAGCCAGAGAGCACATGGCAAGGCACAGATGCAAGGTAGCTCAGACAGGGATGACACAGAAGCCTTGAGCCTCAATGCAGCTGCTGTGCAATGGGGGAAAACGCCATTGGTGAGACTTCTCTCAGCCACCTCACACCTCTTTTCCCACCAGTCTGAGATGGGTCACAGCTGCCCCATATCAGAGCTGTCACTGAGAACAGGCAGCAAAATTCCTCAGGGAAAGAGGCTGCACTCAGGACCCCTGCAGCACCATAAAGGCCAATATTAGAACCCAGCATGTCTCATTATCAATGTCTCTGGTAGGTCACCAGAGAATATATGAAGCTCCTAATGAGCAACAACCAGGATGTTCCAGTGCAAATACCACAAGGAACTCTTAGAGGTACCCAAGCACCTTGCTCAGAAGTTGAAACGTAGGATTTGGCCTCAAATGCTAGGTCCCAATGACAGCATGAGTACAGATGTACCCAAAGTACATATTTTAAATTAAAAAACAGGATAACTTTATTGACAGTGACCACATATATGCATACAGATTACACCTATCCTTTTCTTTGATTGCAGAAAAATATTGCTGTATATGACCTATAAATATTCATTTTATTTATGTGATTTGTTCTAACTCTATACCTTACCTGAAAAGCCCACAGCACAATTCATTTCATATGAAGGATCATCCAGAATTTTCACAAGCATGAATTCCAGTACCATATAAACAACTCCAATCAGTACTGAGAAGACTGCAATTATGTATGCAAACCATATGCTCTTCAGCTTTTTTTCCAGCATTATTCCCTTCCAAAGCATGGAAACCATGTTATAATATAAATGCCAGTCATCTGCATGGTGGAAAGGAGAAAGCAGTAGACGTTGCCAGTTCCTTCTGTAGAAGCCTTCCTTTACACTGATGCACACTTCAGCCAGTGGCCTCACAGGATTCAGAAAGAGAAAAATATTCAGTACGAGTACCCCGAGGGTAACAGAAGGAATGTTCTGGAGTCCAACTTGAGAAATTTGATAGAGCAGCAAAAGCAGTCCAGCACTGATTCTTCCCTGCCTTCGTTGCATTATGACTTCTTATTCAAAGTAATGTGAAGATTAATTTGATTTCTAGTATTTTGTTTGAATTCAAAACCACACAAGTTTTGGGAATTCTGAAAGAAAGAAGATAACTGCATTATTATACATATACAAGGGTGTCTTGAAACTTATCACTGCTCTTTTAAATTTTAAACAGCAAGTTCTTCAAGCTAATCAACTGAGACTGCTTTTTAATATCACAAAAATTCAAGTGAGAAAAAAATCAGAACTTTTATACTAGTATAAGACACAAGGTATTTATACAGAGCATTGTGAAAAAAAAAAAAAGTCTTGACACCTCTCTTTCTTGTTCCTAGACAAGCTTTACTTCATCCATATAATTTTTGGATGCTCTAGACACGTTCTCATTAATATCCTGATTCACTCACAATTATTAAAATTAGAAGGAAACCAGTAAAAAAAAAAAAAAGTCTTTCTCTAGAGTATTGGTTTTCAGGCTTCCCATCTTTGCTACATGCATAGTTGTTTTTTTTAGTGACCATTTTTCCAACTTTTACAAATGTTCAATACAAGCTAAGAATGAAAATTAGAAGTTACCATTTCAAAAAGACACAGCTAAGTACTCCTAAATGTAAGCTTTGAAACTTGTTATCACTTTCCTAATGACTAGAATCCAAAGTTGTGTTTAAAAGCATGCAATGGATAAAAAAAAAAATCTGTAGGAGGAAAGCATACACAAGAACAGCACATAACATTTTCAGTTACAGCAAAATATCCATCTCCACCCTATTTATAATAAAGGATTTGTAATAACAGATAAAATGGAGGATTTAAACAGGCTATAAAAGTTCTAGATCTAGATAGAAATAGGTTACTATGACAAACAGAGAAAGGGCATCAAGATAACTGTGCAAGCCTACGACGGGAGGAAGCTGCATTGGAGAATACAACCCAAAGGTGACAGATTTTCTGGAGAGTGGAACCACCTGCAGAAGACAGGAACAGACTGAATATTAAGTAGTTTCTGAGGGCTACCTCAACTTGGCCAGTACAATTTTTAGTTCTCAAAACTCTCCAAGGTGGGGTAACAATTGCATGGCCACTCTCCTCCACCTCTAGAATGCCAGTTCCTTGCTGAACTATTGAAGATACACAAGATGTTATTTTACATAAAAGCATCAGCAGTGCAGAGCCAGCAAAATACATTTACTCTTCGAAAATTCACCATCAGGTTTCAAATGAAACTTCCCGAATTATCTAGATATATACAAAATTCTCATCTCAACCCTCCATTCACCTTCTTTTCCATTATATTATAAAATAGAATAAGTTGCTAATAGACTAACTTTTTATTTAGTTTAAATTCCTTTACAATTCATCATATCAAATGCTTCCTCTATAAACATTTTTAATTAGATAAACAACAATCTAATTCTTCTGGAAGACAGCAGAAAAAACCAACAACTTTATCAGGAGAAAAGGACAACAGCTCAAGGCACAAAGTTTAATATTCTAGATTATGCCTAATAGGATTTACTACATTACACATTTCTACAGACCGTTGGTGCAAGCACTTTACTAAACATTTTTCTTTAGTTATTCAGAGTATCATTAATAATGTGATGAGGTTGCACTACACAGTAAGTGAACACATGGAGAAGAAGGAAATTACCTCTGAATGGTGTTATCCTATAACAGCAAAGCAACTACAAAACCTGCACAGGGTTTAACATCAAAGAAGATCACCTTGGGACCAACCTACCTCCTCTACTTAGATATAAGTGGGAGGAACCTATACTGCCACACTAGTTGACACACACAATTAATTAATGCCACTTCTTGTAGTTATTCTCATCTCTAGATTTCTCTTGAAGTTGCATTTATGCTTATTATAGCACTTTCAGATGAAAAAAAACCCAAACCCTGGTAGCAGCCTCAAAGCAGCTGCAATAGAATAGAAAGCAAGTAATAAGTTTGCTACAATAGAAGGAGCTCACTGCAATTTTTCCCATGGTTTAATCTCAGAGACACTACGTAACATCTAAGGCTTTCCCAAAACACAGTGGAAGCAGCAGAAACATGCTTTATACCCAGCCTCTTGAACACAGAGCTCTAACTATACTGGTGCCTTTGAACACTAGTTGCTGATGCTCACAAATTAACTACAGAGACCACAGATGTAGTCCCTACGATGTTTAAGTGAGCTAAGGCCTCTGAAAGTAGAAATTGATTGTTGCAGGTGATAATTTACATTGTCAGTCTTTGACTTTTTAATGACAAGGTGTCAAAGAAAGTACTTAAAAGTTTAATCAATATAATTCTTTTTCTTTTTGTGCATTACATGCTCTGATACCAAGTAAACCAACATCCCAAACCTACATGGTCTGATACCAAGTAAACCAACATCCCCAAACCATTCCCATGTGCATCTGCCCAAACCTCTGACTCTTCTCGTACCACTGACACAGCTGAATTTTTCCCCACCACAAATCGGCTGACATAAAAACCTGTTAGAATTTAAAAGTCAACATAATTTAAACCCAAGTTATGTGGAAACCCCAAAACCTTGCCATACCACGTTGTTCGAGTTGCCAAATACTAGTCTTACTTTTTAAAGTTCCCCGCCCCCCCCGCTCTTTTTGATACTTTTTAATTCCCAATTTAAATACATTTAACATACATGCACCTAGGAAAAGAAACCCTCATACAGCACGTATCTGTACAATAATCATGTAACATGACTGGGAATGGTTTACACCATGAATACAGTAGTGTTCTGTATTATAAATCATTCCCATTATTAGGAGCAATAAAAAAAAAAAAAAAACAGCCAAGACACACTATGTGTTTGATTATAAAGGAAAAATATGTAAAAAAGAAAACAGTAGTTATTTGAGAGCCTTCTGGAATGCAGCTCACGTAAAATATATAGGGCTTTCAACTGTTTGAACATTCTTCCTCAGCCTCTACTCTGTTTATTAAAAGTCTAATGAGGCTTGAAACAATCAAGCACTTATTCCTTTTTCTTTTTTGAAAACATGCCACCCACTTCAGAATGTACAAATTTCCAGAACAGACTTGAAATGGACATTTGTCTTGCATCTAGGCTGCCACGTGTCTGCATTTTTGTCACCTACTCAAGATAAATGTCTGAACTAAACATTCTTGGAATTTGTTTGTTTGTTTTGTACTAAGCAAGTGCAAAGCACTTAAACTTCTATTTTTACTGTGACAAACCCCCTTGCTCACTTGGCAACCATAAAATATTATGACTTCATATTACTCCAAAAAAATCATGTAATAAAGTAAATATTTTGGTAAATACTAGTTAAAATTAAATATTACTGCTCTGGGAAAAGACAGTATAATCTGAAGTTAGAAGAATTTCCCCATACCCTTGCTCCCCCCAAAAAGGACAGAACTTCCCTGAAATTTTGATTTATGTTTATGTGAAGCAAAATCCAGCCAATTGCCCTTCTTAAAAAAAAAAAAAATAAAATAATAAAATCACACTGTGGCATAAGCCTCGACTTTCATTAACAGAGATGAATAACATCTCATACCCATCAAGGGTGAATGCAGCTATGATCTACAGATCTTCCTGTTATCTACATGGCATATCCTGATCTTCAGATTTGTCACCAAACCTCCCTAGATCTGCTTTGTTCTTCTCATTGCTATGCACAAAGGATTTCTAGCACTTTAATTTCTCCATTGCTCTTACCGACTTCACTGTGGTTCACATCAGGGAGTTGCCTGAGTGTCCATGAACTCTTAATCAGAATCTCTTTTCAGATGAGACTAAACCAGGAGATGTGTTCCAATAAAGAAGCCGATGCACTCCAGAAAGAAAACGTGGCCATTCAGCCTCTGTCCCAATTAGAGCTAGCCCAATGTAAGAACCACTTGAAACACGTAAAGACTGAATATCAGACCTGAGCATAAACCAGTTCACACTATAGAGAAGCCTCATCAGGCCCACACTACTTGTCTATGAACATACAGTTTCAGGGAGCAAACATTTTTCCTAGTAAAGAATGAAACAGAAACAGTGGTTTTAGGGTGAAAGACGTCCTACAAAGGAAGAAGCAGTAAACTAGATCTTTTTACTATAATCATTAAACTTTGGAAGAAGGGGCAGGGGGGAAAGCAGACATAGCAGGAAAAAAAAAAAAAGCAAGAAAAAATTAAAAAAATTTGAAACATAATGAATCATCCTGTTTATATTTAATATGTATGCAAGAAGAAGGTCGACCACAAGCTGTCAGTTACAATAAGCTTTGAACTGTATAGTCAGTTGCAGAGTTCATAACAGAAGACAAGGTTCTGACATAATTATAAAAGTAATTACTTTATAAAGAATGACTTCTGGATTAATGAAATGTGCCCTAACAGGGCATAACGTGCTTTCATTCACAAAGGAATACTGAACCTTAAACTGAAAAAACAAAGCATTTCAGGATTGGGTATGAGAAGTGGTAGTCTGTAATACAACGTTTCAACATAATTTAAGTTAGTAACTACCTTCCTGAAGGAAACAATATAAAGGTAAATACCATCCTAAATGACCACATAAAAGGCTTCCTCACAAAGTTCTTGTTTGTTTTTAATATGTCACATGTTGTGTGCTTCAAAATTTTATGTGAGAATAAGAAAGTTCCTCTGCCTTTTTACTCTGCTTCAGCATGAAAACTGGAAGAAGTATTTTCTAGTTCTTTAATCCTCTGAAGTAGCACTAAAAAGCACTTAAAACAAGCTTTTAAGCTAGCAACGCTGAGTGGTCTGACAATTTTTTTTTTTCTGAGTAGTCTGACAATTACTATTCACAACAAAATATGCCCATCTTAAACAGTACATGCCAAGAATACTTTTGGACACCTTATCCCAAAATAAATGAGAAAGTTTTCAGAGGAAAGAAAGGAAGGGACTAGGTAAAATGTCAGAAATTTTTTGGAATATCTCACACTGCTTTACGTCTTAAGTATAAAGTTCTGATACACTAAACAATAGACTATTAATTGCCCGATTAGTTTGACTACTTTTACTTAATCTAAAAAGAAAAATACTGAAGTACTGCAACTTGTCCATTCTTCAGTTAAAATAGTTATTCAGATTTTCATTATAATTATTAACTTGCAATATCACTGGAAGCCCTGCCAAGGGCTCATGCTTTTATTCACAAAAGAGAAATTAATTCACTATGTATTTACTATTTAATTTACTATATAAGTTTATAATATTTTTAAATTTCATTAGAATCAATATACAAATCTAAATATGAGAACAAGCATCCACTGGACTTTTCCTTAAGGCTTATCTTTGTAAACTCCAGCTACGTTCTGTCATCATTTGAGACTACTAGCATTCTAATACGCTTAAGGTAACTATATTTTATAAGCTTGCCTGCATTTCCTACAGAGCATCCACTTCTAATTCAAAATCTTCAACTTAGTCAGCTAGAATGACACAGCAAGCAACACTTCCCAATGCCACACAGCACATAGAACTAACATGTTTCCTTAGGCCACTATCAGGGAGCCATAAACTTGAATGTTTTAATTCTAGCAGAGGTCAGTCTAACTGTCCCAACAGTCCTCCAGGTCTAAGGAGCTACTCCACCACCACATACAACTAGAATCAGCTGCGCATTTCCTCTGTCAGGATTTCCAAAGCCAACAAAATTGACTGAGACTGGATGACTTTGGAAATTGTATTATTCATTTCAGACACCAGCTTGACCCTCAAGCTGATGTGATGCGCCGCATGCAATGTACACATTGGGTATCATACAGCAGTGACGTAAGCAGCCAGAATCTGAACACCACCAGTGGCCCCAGTTGCAAGAAAAAGTCAGAAAAAAAAGACCCCAAAAATTCCTGTAGTTATAAAACGCACTATTTGATGGAACAAAGTCTTCAAAACCTCTTCAGTTTGTGATCCAGGAAATTATTGAATATATAGTCACTATGTGACTAACCGACCACTGAACTCATGCCTTCCTGATCTTTCAGTTTCTCCATTACCTTTGGACGGCAGCCACTGTCAAAGCGGCTTGTTCACATGCCTCAGAACTGAGGCCTCATCTACAGTAAAGATGGTTTACTTGTAACACATGGATTAGTGATACTCCCTATTTCCTCCTCTGGAGACAAAGATCACACCAGTCTTTTCATAGTGCTCCTGAACTGGAA
Source organism: Nycticryphes semicollaris (assembly GCA_013400055.1). Taxonomy (NCBI): domain Eukaryota; kingdom Metazoa; phylum Chordata; class Aves; order Charadriiformes; family Rostratulidae; genus Nycticryphes; species Nycticryphes semicollaris. The sequence continues at coordinate 82,273 of VXBJ01002188.1, read as the reverse complement.
CCCCCTAATTAAAAAAAACTATTGTGGTTATAGCTTATTCTAATCAAGAAGCTGATTATAAATACACTGCCAAAAGGAGTAGTTTTTGCTTATTTAAATTTTATATAATAGGAATTCTGATGCAATTGCCAAATCAGTAAGTCATTTTAGTGTGGGACAGAAAAAGCAGGAACCTTTATATGTTTTTATGAAAATTACTAAGTTTCCCTTCATTGAAAAAAGTCTGTTCAGGTTATACACAGGAACCACAACAGAAATGTGTTACCACTGCTTTTTTTGCTTGGAAAACCCAAAAGAAACACAGAGGTAGTTTTCTCTATCTCTAAGTTTATATAATAAAACATACCTGATTATATGCCATATTATGTAATAAATTACTTATAATCAAACAGATAACGCATATTTGAGCAAGCTAGAAAGAAAAGAAATATGTCAATAGATAATTTCTTCCTCTGAAGCATCAACTCTTGCTGAATCTCAGTGGGCCATTAGTCAGAATTACTTGATCATGATATTTTGAGGGGGGCTAATAGACATATTAAGTCCTTTCCCAGTTTTGTGCAAGGAAAGGGACACAAAAAGGCTTGATAAATATTACTAGCCCCATCTCATAACATACAGTAATTAACTACCTCTCAAAATGCTAGGATGCACCTACACATAATTCAAGTTAAGAGAAGGAAAATAATCACAAACAATTATTTCACTGTACTGGTGATGATGAGAGGATGTCACAGCTTTACAAGACAAACATGTATCAGAATAACAGTAAACTTCAGATTAGGCTACAGTTAAGAGTTTTAATGTCACAGATCCTTAATTACTTTAATCAAGGTCAGAGGGTTTGGGTTGTTGGTTTTTTTTTTTCACTTGATTGCAGTACTTACACTGATATAATCCTAAAACTGGGTAATTATACCCGAACATGATCCTTCTTCATTTATCTCAAGAATTTTTAAATATAATTAAAATGAAATAACCAATGCTTCCCTGGCTCTGCTTCAGAACTGTGAAGCACAAGAGCTCTTACAAATTTAGCATTATTTACTTTGTGTTGCTTTCAGGGAAAATTTGTCTGCAGTTTGTAGGAGAAAAGAGCCTACTTTTCAAGGATACAAATTTTAAACAATATTGATTAAATATACTAGCAATTCAGATACACACACTTTCTAGTATTAGCACAATGTTAACTTTTGTCAAGACCTCCGATCTCCTCAAATTAACAAACTGCGGCTCCAAGAAGAACATCATCGCACTATCTCAGGAATTAGTGGTATCATGAAATACATTTTATCAACACCTGCATTACTTAAACCCAATATTTACACATATGTAAGAAAGTTTACCAAACATCCTTCAGGCACATTTGTCACTACATCTTTGAACAGAGGTGCAAGGCATTTCCAGGTGTTTGTTTATTTGGTTTTTAGTTGTGGTTTTTCTATTGTAACAAGGAAAGAAAGGGATGTAGTTCTGATCAAATAAAAAAAAAAAAAAAACAAACAAAAAAAAAACCACAAAACCGAAACAATCAGTTATGTACATAATCCATAAAAAAAACCCCAACCACTGCTGAAGGGAGACGAAGTAAATAACTATTAGGGGAGTTAATATGCAGCGCATATTAGGGCGCCACTGCGTTGAGAATGAGTTCGTTGCAGTGCGCTGATAAGAGCCCTATCTGGGGTTCGGACCTGGGGACCCGGCGCTGTCCCATGCCGGCCGTTAACGAAATGACTCTCGCTGCTCCTTCAGACACCGCTTCCTTCCACCGCCTCAAAAACCCGTGCAAGAGCAGAGTCACACAGAAACGGGAGGGAGGGAAACACTAAGAGCCGAAACAGCGTGAGATGTCGGGTGTTTTTGTTATTTCCGAGACTCATTTCGTTTCCGTAAACTTCACTCCGCCACTCGGCTTCCAGCGGCGGGTGAAGCCAAGCTGGGCGGAGGGTGACATACAAGAAGCCAGCTCCAGAGAGGTAACGGCTGCTGACCGCGGTTCGGGGTACCGGACCGCCGGTGGCCCAGGACACGACGCCCAGGCCGGGGCTGCACCCTTCGCCCCCGCCTCGCCTCACGGCCAGCTCCCACCCTCCCGCCGCAGGCCCAGCCGGGGCGGGCGCGGGGGCCGGTCCTGCCGGCAGGAGGCGACAGGGCGCCGCGGAGCCGGCTACTGCCTCCCCGTCTGGCGGCTGTGGTGGTGGCGGCTGCAGCGCGCGCCCCCTCCCCTCCCCGCCTCAGCACTCACGTTCGCGCGGCGGTGGCGGCGACCCGGAATCTCGCGCTGCACCACGTGAGCCGGCCGCCACTCAGCTGCAAGCCTGTTGGCCCGCCCTCGGCGCGCGCGGTGCGTGCGCTCGAGCCCTCCTCTGTCAGGGAGGCGGGGGCGGGAAGGCGGCTGGGCCGCACGGTGGTTGTAGCCTCGGCGGCCTGGCTCTGGGGTGAGAGCGCCGGCGCTAGAACTGACGGAGAGTAGCCGAGCCGGGAGAGAGAGGGTGGTAGCCTGACACAAGGCGCGTTGTTAGTCACTTAGCGCCACGTTCCTCGCTCATCGTCACCTCCCTCAAGATGCTGAGGCAATTACTAAGGAGAGGGCGAGCGCCTCCTGTTAGCTTTATTTGTACGGCAGGCAGGAGGGCAGGTGTTGAGGCGAATGCAAAGTAGCGAAGATAGAGGAGGTTGTTTTACGAGCAGGTGCGGAATATTTGAGTTTGTAAGCAAAATCTTTGAGTGAGTATGTTTTGATGAAATGGCGGTACTAGGTGAGAAAAGGTGCCCAGCTTCTCAGTTGGAAGGCTTTGAATTGTGCTTTATTCTAATAGTGCCTGTGAATATATCATTGCTGGTAGTGCTTACAATTACAATGAATAATTAAGTTCCCTTTGAAAATGTCTTACTGTACATGCAAAACAGTAACTAGTCCTGTAAGTTTAATAGTTCAACCGCTGTAATTTTTTTCAAGCATTAAAGGCAGTTGGATGAATGCATTAATTTGTGTGAAGTACTAGTCACAGGTTTTATTCCCCGGTTGTGACACAGATATCTAGACTGTGAGCTTTATTGTTTCTATTCAGTAGGGAAAACATTGAGCAAATTATAAATGTCTAAAATAATAGGTTATCATAGAAGTATTGGCAAGGTGATGGTGCAAATATGTGACTAGAAGTGAATCATACAAAATCCGTAGCCAAAGCTACATGTAAATGGCCCTATTTTGCCATCATTTATGTGGCACTTCAGTTTCATCAAATGTTTTGGCAAATCATGCAAGTATGTCATAGAATTTATAAGAAAATTGTATTCTTCCCTTCCAAAAACAGCACACAGCTCAGCAGACTGGCAGGTATGAAAAGGGCTGAATTCCTAGAAATAGGGTGGAGATCAAGTTAAAGAAGCAGGCTTTGCCAAAACAAGCAACTTCAGTGTAGTCTTCTCTTCCAAGAATGAACAGAATCCAAAAGAGGAGGGCAGACTCGGTGCGTGCCACCATTTAGACACATTATCTTAAGCTCCTTAGTTTTGGCACATTTACCTCTGTTACCTCAATTAATGCTAATCGTAATTCATTGAAATCACAGGATGTGGGAGTTATAAATGCCTAGACTGATAGATTTTTCTAACATACAATAGGTTTTCTATAATTGGCACCATTTTCTGTAATAACGTACTCCTTTTTCATGCAATCATAATTCCAGTCCATAATTCTTAATGATGCCGTATTTGTTGCCTGAGTACAGTTCCAAATCTTATTACTGGATGCACAAGTCCTGAGGTTGTGGTTCTCTTCTGGGACCCGAAAGATCTGGCTTTCCCTCCTAGTTCACTTCCCAGGTCAGCCTGATCAATCACTTACTAATATTCTTTCTTTTCCAGTCCCTATTGATTTGGTAGGGATAGTAGAAGACACAGGAACAACTGGAGGCTAAGTAAATGAATGATTTGTTCAGATCCTGTAATTAATGGGCCACATATGTAGGCAGGTTAAAAAAACCCAACACTGTTCCTGTACTTTTTATCCAAGTGTGGGATTTGATATCCATTAAGTTATAACATTTTGGTTTTCTCTTGTTCTACATAGATTTTGCTAAAAAAACCCAGATCTGGATTATTTTATACCTACATAAATAGCTAGTTAGGAAGAAAACCCCACCTGCTACTCGCTTTCTTTAATCTCACACCACCATTTACCTCATGGATTTCTTTTACTTTTTTGTCTGAACGTTCATTTTTCTTATCAATAAAATTGAATGAAATGAGAAACACTATTTACAAACTACAGTATTTATAATAGAAAACCACAAAAGGTGATGAAATTTATTTCTTTAGCCTTGCTCGTACATGTCCCACGTGTGCCATTACCCAGCTTTCCTCACCATGAAAGATGCTCTTGAGCATAAATAGCAATTTAGTTTGGCTAAAGGGCTGGCACCATAAAAGGTTGGTTGAGTTCGTGTAAGACAATATCCCTTTCCATTTCAGCAACTATTAACAGTATGGGTTCTGTTTCCTAGTTATGGCTGGCCTGATTAGAAAGATAATTCAGTACTTGGAAAGAAAATAAGGAAGAAATAAACAAAAACATAATTTTCATAACCCATGAACGCTTAGCACAGGAGTGACGCATATGGTTAGCGCTGCTTACGCCTTACTGCTAACTATATAATCCATGTAAATATTTATAATTCAGCTATTATCAGTGTAAACATACAGCTTAGTCATATGTTGACCCATAATGAAAAAGTGACATTGAGATCTTTCCTTCGCTTAATAGCACAAGGTTTAAACAGGTTTTGGGAGCAGTAGAGCAGGTCTCAGAATACTCATTTTTCTGAGATTTATACTGAGGGTTTTCAACGTGAAATAATTGGGAAGGAACAGCCTGCTATGGAATGCATGGATGCAAATTAAATCCATATCTGAAGGATATTTTTTTAATTAATTCTGGGAATCTGATAGCAGCATGTTTGAAACACTGTTTATGTTAATCTTGAAGGAACTAGTTAGGACTAGCCTAAAAATGCAAGAAGAATGTCAAAGCATAGTTACGGTAAAGGGACTGTGACTCTCCTAGACTGTTAGTATGTGACAGTGTTTACAAATAGTAGAAGAAGAGAGAAACAGTAACCCAGAATTTGATACATGGAATATTATGAGTCTGTCAGAAAATTAACAAAATACATATGATTAAAGGATGGGTTTACACATGTTATTAGTTTCTATACAGCTATTGTAGCACTGCTACCATGCTGGTTCTGCATAATGCTTTGGAAACTGGAGGCAAGCCCTTCTGAGAGATACATACGGAAGTATAATCTGACAACAAGTGTTTTGTATGAATTCAGGGCTTACTCTTCTGACATCTTTGATCTGACATTAACTTTGTCTTTACAACGTAGCTCACCCACACTAACTTTTCCTCAGCTGGTAGTGTACTTTACCCAGTACTTTCTGACATCATCACCAACACTATATAACTTTATAATACAGCATGGATAATCGGAGTGAAAAATGTGCATGATTTCTCTGCAGCTTATAGAGATAAAAAGGAATGTATTCTGGAGGTTCTTGATCTGTTCATATAGTCTGCCGGAAGGAGTGGAAGAAACATCTGGTGGAAAATAAAAGAGTATATTGGTCTGGTCGTGGGCCGGAAGAAACAGACTAACATCAAAAAGGTTTTGTAACACTTGCAGCCAAAGGGGCCTTTGATCATCTAGTCACCTCCTGCTTATCCAGATACTGCCATGTTGCATTGAGAGACTTCAGTTAAACCGAAGCATTTTCATCCTCAAAAGCATAAAAATTGTGTGTGACCAGGAGAGAAGAGAGTACACCAAAAGGCGATGTTAAGGAAATGAATGTGTGAAGCATGCCAAGAGGATGCTACCAAGCAACCCCTCTTCACAAGTAAAGGGCTTTATAAAAAAGATATCAAAATCAAAGAGAATATAATTTGACATCACAGATTATTGCTAATGGAGTAACAAGATAGTAACCACCTGTCACCTAAAATTGATTTTAAAATGTACATGCAAACGTTCATCTTCATTTTGCTTGACTGCAGGAATGTTAAATAATCATTTAACTGAAAGAGGGGAGATTTAGAGTAGATATTAGGAAGAAATTCTTTCCTGTGAGGGTGGTGAGACACTGGCACAGGTTGCCCAGAGAAGTTGTGGATGCCCCATCCCTGGAAGTGTTTAAGGCCAGGCTGGATGGGGCTTTGAGCAACATGGTCTGGTGGGAGGTGTCCCTGCCCATGGCAGGGGGGTTGGAACTCGATGATCTCTGAGGTCTCTTCCAACTCAAATCATTCTATGATTCTATGATCATTACTGAAACAGTGTGAAAGTTGTTAACCATAATAATATTATAGGCAGAAAATATTCTGTTGAATACAGTTCTTTTTTCAGTGGCAAGTTAATTTACATCTCATCGTTCACAGTTTATACAAATCATGAAGTTAAAGTATATTCTGCTGCTGACAGGGAATTTTTGTTAATACTGTAGCTGTGAAAATTTCGTGATTATTTCCCATTTCTATAAAGCGTTCGCATAATGTTTTCCTTTATAGAAACATGGGGTTTGATCCAATTTTTTTTATTAAATTTTAACTGCTTTATAGCAAGGATGTATCAGTAATCTGGTGACATCTTTGTGTGCTCCATTGGCCTGCAGGATGCCAGGACAGTGGAAGCAATGTACTCCCCTAGGGAGGTGAAACACGTATTTGTAGTACTCCCACGGTCCTAGCTCTCAACATTGGGCTAATCCAGAGGCAATACTGGAGGGCTTTATCTGGCACTCCTCGTAAAGAGGGATTTGTCAAAGATAGCAAAGGAATTTCTCCAGAAATTACATTAAGCCCTTTTTTGGAAGTCTTTTCTTGCTCTGTGTGTTCTTACGGATATATGAGTAGAATTCAGATTCTGCATGTTTTTGTCTTTTCACACTAGCCTTGGTTCTATAACATACGTGCTCACCAATCTGACCCGTGTGCCCTGCGGAGAGGCAGAAGTGGTGGGGAAGCGCTTGAAGAAGGGCTGATACCAGTGGAAGACTAGAATTCTACTTCACGATTCAGTCTTTTTATTTCTGTTTTCCTACATTGAAAGAAGCTGTATTTCTCTTGGAATTTTGCATGCTAAGAGCAGAGAGGAGGCATAGTATGCCATAATATTGAAATGGGAGTTGGTTATTTAGTTTTGATTTCTGTTGTTTTTAATTTAAAGGGCTTTCTAAAGCTATCTTTAACATACTAAATTTTATTTAACAAAAGTAACCCTAACATAGGCACCTGTCATGGCCCAGAGTGCACTGACAGGCCTTAATTGCCCTGATGAGACTCACCTGGGTGCCCCCACCCACACCCCCTGTCCTGGGCCAAGGAGCCCTATTTCAGGTCAGCCCTGTAGTCTTGATCCTTTCCTGAGTAGGGCTGGTCTCCAGCTTCACCATAGCCTTGTTCTGCTTGTAGGTCCTGCTGGGCTGGGCCTGGCCTTTGGTTGAGTTAGTGGCTCAGTCCATCCATCCTGGTGGTGTGCCAGATCCAGACTTCCCAGCTTTGCCTTTGGCCTGCCTCATCGTTGTGGGTCTGCCTTGTGATCTGGGCCCTTGGTTGAACCCAGCTGCCACCCCTGGACCTTCTCCACCCCCTGCTCAGGTACCACGGAGCCACCTTCACAGAAGGTTGTCCCTGAGTAGGAAAGGGGCAAATGCAATACTCAAAGCAGTGAATCTAGAAGTTGTGATTCAAAACTGGTAAGCTTGAACAAGGTGTTATTTTAATTTATTTAATTATTAGTTCAGTTTTTGAAATATTCAATAGAAATTACACAGCGCTGTAGAAAGGAAAAAAGTAAATGAAGTTAAGATTGAACTGGTTTTATGATGCATTTATGCATTTTTAGCATAGAAAATACTGTCTGAATTATAATCAAACTAAGTAAAACTGCTGAATATCACCAAATCTGGGAGCTTGTATTTTGTAGCTGGGTGTTACTCAGATTCAGCTCAGGAGAAATTTCATTCTAACCTGGCTACACAGAATTTTCTGGCAAATGTAATATACTTTATTTGATCAGCTAATATAGATGGGAAAAGTAGACAAGCTTTCAGGTGCACAAGGCTTTATAGTGGTAGACTTCAAAGTTAAATACAGATTGAGGGGCAGTTTTCTTCATTCACTTTAGAGCATATGTGCAGCAGCTGAGAACTAGCTGGTGAGTCAGCTGGAGATGCTGCTGCTGTTGTGCACGTTTAGGAAATAAGCAGCAGTCTTCAGCTTGGTTTCAGGTAGCAAGTTTCACCCCTGTTTTTGTCCTGGTGCTGCTGTAGCCATAATGGTCTCCTTAGGACAAAGACAGAAGCATGTAGGCAGATGTAGACCAGGATGAGCAATCTGGTCTGGTGAGAGGTGTCCTTGCCCATGGCAGGGGAAGTAGGTGGCCTTTGAGATCCCTTCCAGCCTAAACCATTTGATGATTCTACGTAGTACCTCATTGGTGGCACCAACAAGTAGGGATGGAAGCCCTCCTTCAGACCCAGGATAGCAGTGGGAGATGCCTTCACGCTGTACTGCTGTGACTGCCTCTGGTGGTGTGCAGCTGGGGCTGAGAAATGGTCTGCCATGGTGCACTCGCTGTGCAAACAGCTGTGGCAGGTTGCTGTCTTACAACTCCAGCTTATTTTCCACTCTGCTGGAGATGATTGCCTGTCAGTCCTCTGCTGATAGAGCTTTCTAATCTTCTTTAAACAAAATCTCAAGGCTGGGGGCTTGGGATCAGGCTGGGGCTGTCTCCAGGGGCTGGGTGGGGCTGAAGCAGGCAAGATTCACATCATCCTCTACATATGCTGTGAAGAGGCAGCAATGCTCCCAGCTGGAGCAAGTCATACAGCCCGGGGCTGTCCTGTCCCACAGGCCATGGGGGAATCTCACACTTCAAAGGCCACCACTGGAACAAAGCAGAGGTCGGGGCAGAGGGATCGTGATTGGTGTGGAATGAGCACCCACAAGGGCATAAAGATAGCGCTCAGCCATCTGCATGAGTGTTTATGCAAACTTTCTAGGACTTGTTCAGGTTTCTGGGGATCTTCCAGCTTTCTAGGTTGAAGGGCAAGTTTTTCAGCCATTAGTGAGATGAACCCTCCCACTTCCCAGAGTCAAAGAATTCCCATGGGGATTGCCCTGGGGACCTTTTCCTCCTCTCCTACGACTTGTGAGAGTCTATTTGCAGCTTTTTCTTTCAGCAGCTGAATAATATATACTTCTGCTACTTGTCACATTTATTTCAATTATTCCTCCTGTGTTTTAGTTCTGATCTGTGTCCAGTGATCTTGAGAAATACATATTTTAATTACTTTCCTTGTTCTCTTTACTGGCTTTCCATCTGTAAAATAATGGTCTCTGGCAGCTTTTTGGCTTTTGGCTCTGTGGAGAACCTAGCTCAGTTACAACAAGGTGACTCAGGGTTCTGTGCAGCCGCTTGTGAAGATTTCAGCCAGGCCTGTGCTTGATTAATGAGCATTGGCCTATTCTCCAGATAAATTCATGCTGGATTTTGCCCAAGGGCTACAGAGTGGGCACTCCAGGGAATTTAGTGGAAGAAATCTGTACTTGAAATGACTTCTCTTTGAGATCTGTTTACTTAATGATTGCTTGCTTGAAGGTAATACCACTGATAAAGAGGAAAAGCCAGTCAGAAATGTAAAGAGAGTACATTCATTAGATGAGTTTTTTTTTCCTCCTGTTTGTGTACTAAAGCCAGCTCTCTCTCAGAGGAAAGATTAGGAGGCTGAGTCCCTGAGGTAGGTGGGAGCTCACAAGGTGTTAACTTGCATCTGCATGGTGCCTTTCAGCAGTGGAATTTGTGACATTGGGGACTTGGCAGTGAGCAATAGTCCCTCTCCTGCCCCTGCCAGAGCTGCTTTCCTCAGTAAGGACTGGCATATCTGTGTTGATATTCATCACCAGCCACGGATATGAGCATGTTTTAGTGGATGAAAAATTGATGTGTGGCAATTATACCTGCATGCTGGCCTCCCCCAGTAACTTCAGAATCAATGGGCCAGTTCCAGTCTCACGGGCTCCATGTCTATCACCTTTGCAGCTGCCACTCATGGTCAGTCTTTTTGACGAGGGGAGCTGTTCTGTGCTGTGTGATGGGAATGACCAAGTGTGTCCATGCAACTCTGGAGCTGAGCTCAAGGGCTGGAGACATGACTAAAGATAGCAGGTTTGTCTAACAGGCACTGATCGCTTTTAGCTGGGCCCTCTCGGCAGCAGGGGGCTGTGCATTGGTGGATTTGTGAGTAAGCTCATACAGCTTTACCTGCTTGAACCATGTGGTGGTTCTCTTCCAGGCAGCAGGTCAAAGAGAGGTGGGTAGAGGACTTCAGAGAGACCTGAAACCCTTGGGGTGAAAACGGGAAGCAAGGAGGGAGAGGAGTACCAAGCAGTGTGTAGGGAACACATCAGGGAGCTGGCAGTGTTGTGATTGAACCTGATATTCAGAACAGTCAGTCAGGATTCATTTTTCTGCTATTCGTGACTTCAGATTTACATAAGAAGTTGGACACCTGTTTGATGCACCATTGGGGGAGAGGGTGTTGAAACGCTTAACAAAAAAAAAATCTACCAAGTATATAATGTATGCAGTATTTGAGTACTTCTGTTGGTATATCAGAGAAGTGTTTCTCTGAAGGGATCATATGTGGTTTGCAAATCCAGGGTTCATTTGCAGAAGGAGAAGAAATAAATGGGTGTATGCACAAAAAAGTCAGTATACTGAAATGAAGAAAGCAACATAAGACAAAACACAATATGTGTGGTTTTAGAGTATCTGTCAATCTAAAGTAATAATAAATAAGTAAACAGAACCTTTTTAATTTGTGTGAGTTAATTTCTTTCAGGGCTGAATTAACTAAAACATATCCCTATGAAATAACCTTCATTATATAAATCAGTGTGCTGATGGATTACTGAGTTTGCAGCCAAAAACACACGCCACCATAGGTGTGAATTTTCCCGATCAGCTAATAAATTGATAACTTTGAAGCCTAGTTGTGACAATTTAAATGTCATCACTATTAAACAAGTTGCCAAAATGCAAACAACCATCCTAAGTCATTAAAATGCAATTATAAACGACAGCTGGGTCTACTATCAATCTGGGCTGTGGGGACTCATAATGGGGGAAAAATAGGAAACTTTCATGGAAACAGACTGAGACTGCTGCATGTGCCAACCAGAGCCTGCACGGGGAGCAAGGGGAATGTGTGTTTTGTGCATATGCAGCTACTGATGCTTATGGCAGGCTTGCATTACTCAGATGGATGTAGGAGTCAGTGAGAGCATGGCATCCAGCAAATGTCTTCAGCTTCTCTCTGCCCCTTATGAAGAGTCCTATCTAACAGGGCGGGCTTTGCTAATGAGAGGCAGATAGACTGTGAGGCAGTTACAGTCTAGCAGAAATAACTATGAACTGGGACTAAACTTGCTGTATTGGGGAATGGCAGCACAGGTGTTGTAAGCCCTGTTTTGAAAACCAGGTGGACTTTAAGTCATAATGAAGGTTTGCTTTTTGGCTGAGAGTAAGAAAAAAGTGACTATCAGGTTTTGCAGGCATGGGTCTGATACGTTTATGAACATTGTGTTTAGTCATATTGATAACTAAGTTACTGAACTTTATTTTTTTATGTTTATTATTTGCTCAATACTTTGAAATGTAGCTCTAAATTCATACTGGTTTCAGCTGCATCCCAGTAGGCTCTGTCTGTTATCCAGTGGTGCAGTGTGCAGTTGATTAGATTTACTGGAGACACAAACAGTGGAAATGGTGGAACAATCTAGAATGGTGATGCTGCTTCATTAAAATGGTAACCCCAAAAGGCCCCACAGTCTTTTGGTGTATTATTTATATGTGTTATGGAGCTACAGCAGCTGTTCGCTTCCATAATTAAGCCCCATTTTCCCTAAATGTGGCAGGAGGTGTGAAATAAGTGGGAATTGCTGATAATGGGTAAAATTGTAGAAGAATTACCTTTTATGTTATGTGTCTCAATGTAATAACTCAAGTATTAGGTAGTTACTTCTTTTAGGCTCTCACACATTTAAATAGATAAAAAATACTTCCAAATACTAACATTTTGTTTGAATTAATGTAATTCTTTTTTCCTATACATCAGTCTATAGCACATCATTCTCCAAAGAAGTGTCAATATTCCTAAAATATTTAGGTATCAAATTCTCAATGTATCTTTTTCTACTATGAAGTAAATCCTTGTGGTGCTGTGGGGCATCCATTGTGCTGAAGAACTTATTTATTCTCACTAAGAAAAGCATGCTATTGTGGGTGTTCAAACCATTCATTTCCTTCCTTTTGTATACTTGGAAATTATACAATAACTGGGTGTACTAGTGTAATTGTCTACCTTTCACTTTTGTAAATAGGAGTTTTTGTTTGTTTAGTAACAAAAATCAGTTGGTACGGTGCTTAGAGAAACATTTAAGATTACAAACTGTTTCTAATGAACAGATTGTTTTCTGATGCAAATAGAAAGCCAAGTAGAGAGACTTTTTTTTTTTATGCAGAAGGATACAGCCTCTCCACAGACTTTGTCCTTATTTTTTGGCAGATTTGGACTGCTCTACTCAAAAGCATAAATGAGCCTCAGCCTATCAATAACAGAAATGGGATGCTAACCTGCCAAGTGAAAGGAAAAGAATAAATGGAAGAACAATGAAAGTAAGGTAGGAAGTCTCATGCAGTGTGAATGATATCCTGTATAGCATTAGCAAAATTTTCTGCTCCTTGCTTCACACAACTACACTAAGGATGAATAATTTTTTGCCCCCAATGCTGTTATGAAAAGCAGGCAAATTCCAGAGATCACACTTACTAAGGGATGGAATGCTTATTTTGAAAGGAAAAAAAAAAAAGCTTTCCTCTAATTTCCATTCATGTCCTCTCAATGTGAGGTGAAAATTTACTGCAGGTTTAGGAAACTAAAATAAAATGTCAGTTTTCCAGGTGCACCGAAGAGGCTTTGAGATAAATTCACCGAAGGTGAAGCTACATGGTATTTCTCACTGCAAAACGAGAGTCAGCAAAATGACATTGTAAAATATCCTTAGTAATAGTCAGTTACAAAGTCTGTAGGGGATAAGGTCAAAGAAAGGTTAGCAGCTGACATCAAATCAGAAGCCAGATGTGCTGACCCTTAATCATAGGCTTTCACTGGCTTTTTTGGACTGCAATTCAGCATAACATTATTGAATTCACCTTTAGATTAAGCTGGTCTGCTTTGACATATACAAACCCATATGCAAGTTAATGGCTGTGTCATCCACTTAATTATGCAAGCTTTGTTAACAGATCAGTGAGGTGACCTCTGCAAGTGCTACTTTTCAAGGTCCTTACCATTTGCATTTTCAATGAAAAAGTGGCACTCCCTATTTTGGTCAGGTTGGATCATTAGTTTTACATATACAAATTAAAGCTGGGAATACTAATCTGCGATGTGTTTTTCTTTTTTCTCGCAGGATTACTTAGATCTATTTAACTTGGCACCATGTTAGGATGAAAGTCATGTATTGTTCATGTATCTTTAGCTTTGCAGAGAAAACATTCTTGAAGATGTTAGTCCCAGCAAAGGCATAGCTATTACTCGGTGGACTAAAATTAAGCATGGTCAGAAATTTTTGAAGGATTGAAGTGTCAGGAAAGAAAGAAGATATTTTCATAAAGGTCAGGAGATCACAGAGTTAAGATTACATATGCAAACCCTAATTGTTCACTGCAGCTTATATATGATTCTGCAGTCTGCTTGCAAAATAGTTCTGAGAATTTTTGCATTAGAACTGAAAGAGGGTTTCACATGGTAAAATTTCTGCTAGTTTAACAAATATTTTTGCATTGTTAATGTAAACTTAATGATATATTGATGTAGTTCTGTCGTTATGCAGAGGATATGCTTCCGACTTATTTATACAGTGCTTACTCACCAAACCACATAGTAATTGGTAGTATTAAGGTCCACGGCAACAGATCTGTCTCTCACACTGTGTACTAGGGAAGACATTTACTGAACATTGCACCAGTGCAAAATCAAACTCATTGCTGATTCCACTGAAATTACTTCTCTTTCATCCAGCGGTGGGCAAGGATTTAGCCAGGAGCTGGCCAGTGGGCCTATGCCCTTTGCAGTTCTTGTGCGCAGTCCAGCTCGCATGCCGAAGAAGGCAGGTATGCAAAACAAATGCTACACTTCCTAGATTGAATAATATCTGACCCTCTTCCCACTGAGGTGACTTCAGCGGGAATTGTGTGCGCCTACAGTGAAAGATCTTGGTGTCCATAATGACCTGGAAATGCACATAAAATGTTATCATCACAGCTATTAGCACAGTATCTCAGTTACTGAAACCCCAGAGCTCAATGGTCTGATCCCTCCTGTTCCCAAGGCAAAGGGAGGTGTGTGTATGGGCCAAGCTGATTTTAGAGTCTGTTTGCTGTGTTTCTTAGCTCATGTTTCATTCTTACTTTTGTATTCTATCCTTTGTTCCGATTAATTGTTGCTGTGGGAAAGCACAGTCAAATTATTTTAACACTTAAGCCTGAATTTGTGGTCTTTCTAGTTTCATCTGGATGAGGAGTTTCCAGCCAACAGGTTTTGGTAGGGTGTTTTCCTGTTCATAGAAGTTTAAGCCAGGAGGTTGGTCACTTAATTTCTGAGGAATGCTGTCAAAGAAGACTGTCATCACAGATCCTTAAAAGTTTTGGTTATATTGGACTGCTTCCATGGAGCTAACTGCAGTTCTCCAGTTCCCGTAACAAGCCTCTAATCTATTCTTTGATGAAGGTTTTGCAGTTCTAAACAGATAGATTTCTCTTGCAAGTCCAAAGACTTCAAAGTATATACCTGTTTTGTATAGGCATGCTTTCTCTTTGAGGTCTGATGTGCAGAAGCCATAGATACAAAATACAGGACTTGTGAACAATGGGGTAGGCATCCGTATTGTATTGCTACTCGGTTGGGGTGAGAAGTCCAGAGTGCATCCCCAATGGGATGGCAGAGGTAACATTGCAATCCAGTTCATCGGCTGTGGTCCTCGTAAAGAGGAGACCTTTAAAACTGATGAGTTTATTCTCATTTAAGTGACTGTTCCCAGTATCAGAGTGACAAAGTTAAGCTCTTCCTCCCTTGGGTTTTCAGAGTTCTCTGGCAATAAAAGCAAGGTAGTGAGGGTAGTTCCTACTAAAACCAAAACAGAACTGTGGCTGCTTGGTGAAGCTGATCTCCACTGTAGCATGTGCACACAGGACCTTGGTGCTCATGTATTTAGGACATAAATGCTGTTTCCAAGCTGGACCTATGCTTTATACCAAATTTGCTGTAGCACTCTAATGTATCATAAGAAACCAGATACTCTACAGTAGCTTAATTAAAAGACATTTGAAGTTAGTTAAATATGGAAGTATTTCATAATGAGAATAAATTCCTCTGGGATATTATTTTTTTATTACTTTTCCCACCACATGGACAGTTTTGGACTGGAGGTTAAGAACAAAAGCTGGATGTTTCTGCTGAAATTCTCCATACAGAAATAATTACTGAGGGCAATGTTGTAACTTATTTTTCAGTTCCAGACTTGACAATCCTTTCAGATGATTAGAGGGAAGGAGACCTCTCCTTAGCTTTTTTTCAGGTTGTTCTGCAGACTCAGGAAGACATTATTTATACACTGCTCATGTGTTTAAGTTGATCTTTGTCACTGTGTGGCCAGAAACATCGGTTTTGAACAACAGAAGCTGAGATTATTAATCACTATTCTACAGGCATTAATTCAGTAACAAAGTGCTTAGCCATAGGATCATGAGGTAACTGGGGCCTTGCTGATAGCATGGATAAGTTGAGGGTTTCATTATATTGAGATGTCAGTCTTAGGTCTGTCATCGCTGCTAAATAATTTTTAAAGGCTTAAAAAGCCCAAGAGGTGTCCTGTCCCTGTGTGAAATTTGAAATTCGGTTGTTCTGTCTCCTGGGTGCTGTTTTTAGAAATAGCAGGAGAAACAGACAAATGAGGCTGAAAACTATCTTTGTGTTTATAGCTTAATCCTGCGATAGGGGAGAGAACTGAGGCAATTGTAGTCATCTGCAGAAATAAGATGTACTTAGTAGCAAGTTCAGGTTTTCTTTTTGGTAAAAATATTAAAATTGGAAAATTGTGTGGTCCTTGAAGATTTCTCTTTGAGAAAGCAAGTGGAGAAACTCCAAATGGACACAGAAGGGGTATCTGGAGGCAGCCTCTGGGAAGGTTTAGAGTAACAAGAAGGAAATAGTAAGGTGCAAAACATTATGAATAAAGTAAAATATTTTATTTCACAGTATTTACACTGGTTTTGTACTTTTAACACGAAAGTATAAATACAGTCGTGATCTGAACAGCTAGATAAATCACAATGGTATTTGTGAGAAATGGTATCAGTGAGGAAAATAAGTGAAACTGCTCTATATTTACTTGAAATCTGATACTTGAACTGAGATCCCTCAAAGAAAAGGAGAATAAAGATAGGAAACCTGCAGGGAATAGATTCATGTGTAAAAGCTAAAAAAAAATTACCTACACATATTGAGGAAACCTCAGCTTTGTGTTCTGCAACTCAGCCCTTGAGTTTTAGACCTTCAGTTATGGCTTGCTTCAAATATAGGATGCAAAGTCAAGAGCATGATCATGCCAGTCCGTGCACTGGGCTGAGCAGTGCCTCTCCTAATGGCATTGTCATAACATGAAGGGAAGCCCTGAAAATACAAGCAGCCTATTTTACAAGTTGCTCCTGCCTGGCTCTCCCACCCCCCCTCCATTTTATAATCATCCTGATTTTTCCAGATTTATAGTTGGTCTCTGCTGGCTCCTTACAGGCTACTTAAATCCATCGATTGATAAATGTTTGCTTCCTGCCTATATCAGATGTTATCCACTTTGAGACCATCCTCTCCATAGCTGGTCTCTTGACTTGGGTGAAAAACAGCTACTTGCTGTCCTTTCAGTGTACACACCAGCATGTAAATCTGTATACAGAGGCCATAGAAACAGGGTGCTCATAGACTGTTTTTCTGGACTGTATGACAAAGCGTGTTCTCTGAATCTGTTGGCTACTAATAATGCCCAGTAACGCTTTGTAAAAAATAATCTAATGCATGTAACAACATAATAGGAGGGGGCAAATGTATTTATGTAAATTAATTAAACCATCCTCAAGAATCAATGTATTAAAGTGGTTAGAAAAGCTAGCAGAGGGTAATAGCCATGGAGAACTTCTCCTGTTTGTCAGCAGAGACTGTTAAATGGTTGAAGCTGCTGTAACACCATGAATGCCAAACAGATGCAAAATAATTTTCAGTGCTAGAGAAACACCTGAGAGCAATAACTATAGAGTAATATTTTATACTCATGTGTTTAAGTTGTATGTATAAATACTTAATTAATACTTGTGTGGTTGTATGTGAACGCATAGCAAAAGAAATAAGAAATGTACTTATTAGCATTACAGATTATTAACATTTTCAAGGGCAGTCTTTTTTGCAACATACTTTCTCTGTTCTAGTTGAAATTAATGAAAACGAGGCACCTGGATTTCTTTAAAGATCCAGCTTTCAGTGCTCAAAATTAACAAAAATGATATTTTGTTTTCATAAAATGGGTTTGTCAGCTCAATTTTTTAATTTAAATTTATAGGAGCAGTCTGTGAGAGGTGAAAATCCTGCTCTGTTTGTATTACCTACGTCATGCCGAGTACAGTATTAGGGCAGCAAGTAGTTTTTTCTAATTTTAGCATACACACTAAAGAGACCAAATGCCATTTAGTTTAGATAATTTGGCTGAATTTTTTTGAGAAAAGCTATTGATAGTAATAGTGGCTAGGCAGCATTTTTTTTATTTATAACTCTAGGGTTTGTTAAGATGCGGGTCTTGAAGTAAGTACAGATCCTGGCTGAGAAACAGCAGAGAACGCAAAAGCCTGGGAACTCCCACACAGAAAGAGTAGAACCCCCTTTATCCCAATTGTGTAACTTCAGAGACCCTATAATCTGCAGGTGACATGGTATAGGTCCTCTGAAAGAGCTAGCAGAATTTTTAAAAAAACTAAACTGGGGTGAAAGTGTAATTTTTAATGTCTGCCTTAACAGGTAATGGTCTCTTTCTCTCATTCTGTTCAATGAGATTTTCCTTAGATCATCGAATACAGTTTTTCCAGATAAACATATGTGCATAAATTAGTATTTCCTTTTCTTTCTGTATATATTTCTCTTTCTGCTGGAATATTTTTCACTGTGAACAGAAACAGTTTAGCTTGGCCCTGGAATTAACAGTAACTTGGATCTCCTTGATTTACTAATGAAACAGAATTTGAACTGATACACAAAAGAAATATTTTTATATTTAAAAATGAGTTCAATAATTGTTTTATGGCAAGATCAACACTACTTGTATGACTGTTTCCTCCCTTCTTGTTTCTGATATTCAGAAAGGAGGATATATGTCTCTATTACGTTCCCAAAAATCTCAAAAGACAATATTTGGAAGGAAGTTCCAGTACCTGATAACAGTATTTCTTCAAACTTGCTAGAACCAAATTATATAACAGCACTGTTTGACAGATTAATTTACGGGTAAACATACATACTGGTTTGGTAAACAGCTTTTAGTTGCGTGCATTCAAGTTGCCTACTTTGCTCATAATAGATAAAAATCGGACCTCTAGATGATAGTCCTAAAGTAATCTCTAATTAAAACCACCTCAGATGGAGGATTGAAGGTGATAAATGAAACCCATTATTTTATCACAGTCTTTTTTGGAACCTGGTAGATCTTAGACCACATAATGAACCAACTCTGAGTATTTCAGTAATTTAATCTATGTTCAATTCTACAATAATTGGGAAAAATCTTAAAAATTTTAGCCTACAAGGCAAAACTGCTGCCTTTCTGTGGCCCGTGTCTGATTTTCTTGCTAAATTGGAAAACATTTAACATACTAAAATGTAAATAGAGAAATAATATTTAATGCTTCTTCACATTTGATTTACTCATTTTTATTTTAAAAAAAAAAAGCTACTATTACTAACTCTTCCACCAAATAGAGCGGTTTCCAATGGCTGGAGTCCAACTGATGAGTGTGTTTCTGGAAACATAATCCCTATTGTTTTATATTCCTCAACTTCAAACCCCTAAGCCCTGTTACTTCATACCCAATTAGCTGTTCTGTGCTCTAAAATCAGATCGGTATTTCTAATCTGAGAAATTAGTTCTCATCACCTCTTTGGGGTGACCAAGGCATTTAAATGCTATGGGGTGGGTACCCAGTCCTGAGTGAGTGGTGCTGCTTCAGGTGCTCAGTGTATCTGAAGTGTTTGCACAGGACTGGGGGACATCATCTGTGGTCCGTGCAGACCAAAGGTCTGTGTGGTTTGGCCCTTCTGGAAGGGTACCAGCAGTGGTTCCTCTCTGCACCTTCATCTGAGTCTATAGAATATTTGCAGGAACCAGAATCAGCAGGCATTTTTGAGAATATTCTTGCTCATGACCTATTAATTAGAATTGATCTTATTTAAGCAATAATAGTAATGATCTTCCACGTAAGTAGCAGTTGTTAACTTCCATTAGGCTTAAACCAGTTTCTTCAGTGATGTCCCCAAAAGTGACCATTCTAATTTGGCATGTATCATTTAAGTGGTAATTACTGGTAACACTTTAAATGCATGTGGTGCCTTTTGTTTTCTAAAACAAACCTGCACTAAATAGCAGGAGGAGCAGAGAAAAATTAACGGATTTTTACTAGACTGTTCAGGGAAGTCTAGAAAAGGAAACATTTGAATAGTGGTGAAAAAGAAAAATGTAGTTTAGGCTATTTTTTTTCATGCAGACAACTCAAATAATTGTTTGGTTTGTGTCTAAGATTTCCTAAACTTTCATTTTGCCTGAACCCGGTCATGAAAATTTTGAGTCCTGAAAGTATGAAGAAAATAGAGTAATGTGAAAATGGGATTGAAATTCTCCTAGTGCCTTCCTTGGTATGATAAAATGTATGAACTTGCCGACATGCTTACTCATCAGTGGGCATACATGAAAGTATGTATTTTTAGTGCTTGATGGGCTCCCCCTCTGCCCCCATCCACCCTGCAAATCCTCCCCAAATGCAGATAAAACCTTTTGAACCAGCTACAGGTGCATCTAGAAATCAAGGGGAAAACAGACCTTGGGTGACAGCTTCTGCCTGAGTGTTTTTCCATACAACTTCTTGATCCCTGGCGTAAAGCCTCCTTATTTGTGAGGGTAATGGTTAGCATTTAGGAGAAACCAGCAAATAGGGAGAGGTAATAAAGACTGGTCACAACTGCAACCAGTTCAGGTGATTCCAGGATGAGTCCAGATCACCCTCGAAAGGCCATTTGCTATGGAAGGCATCACGATTAGATATTTCTGGGGTATGATTCCCATACGCAAAGGCTTCTTTTGTGAAAGATGTAATGCAAAACAGTTTATGAATAGTGAAATTACTACATCAGTGATGTTTTATCACATAGTAGCACAAGAATATTTTCTGGGTCTTATCCCAGAAACTGCTGAGCTACTATGGTTTAGGAGAGGTATGGGATTCTAAGCAAGTCATTTAATACGTACTTTGAATCACTCCCTGTCCAATAGCTCTTTTTAAAAAGTCAGTGGATTCCTTACTGCAGTAACTTAAAATGACATTTGGCAGGTGCCTAAATGTTCCTGTTTAAATAATGTAGAACTAATGTCGCTGTTTACAACTGTGTCTGTTTCTTAAATGTAGAAAACTTTCTCTTACAAATGTGCATATTAATTTCTCTAGATGAAGGAAGTATTTTGTCGTCGTCTTTGGTATATTAAAATGGTGCAGTGCACTAACTGTTGAAAAACGGAAGGGGATGTCCTCACCTGCACTGCTTCACATTTGTTATACTCTAACTCTGGAGACTACTCAGGGTCTGGCGTTGATGCTACCTCTCTTATGCTATGCCATGTTGCATCCAGAGGATTACTGAGAATACATCCTGTTGAACTTGTGTTCTGAGATCTCAACATTCTGTTGTCTGACAAAACCTTCTGAAAGCTGGACTCCGCTGACTATCTCTTATAACATCAATTAAGTAGGATATGCAAAGGGAATAATAGAGATTTAAAGGAATGTAAGCAATTCCAGAGCTGGCTGCAGTACCTGTGGATTGAATGGGCAGATTTTCCCTGAGTATTTGTCCACTGATTTATTTTTTTTCAAGTTACACCATCCTGTGGCAATAATCTCACAGGTTTATTGATATTATCTGAAGTAACTTTGTATGTGTTTTGAACCTTCTAGTTTCGGTCCATGTCCTTTATCTTTTGTATTTTCCCCTTCTCCATGCCAGCAATGATATTTCTGGGCATCTGTCATGTTCCTTCTCAGGCACTCTTTTTTCCAGCCTGAAAAAAAAAATCTTAGTCTGTTAGTATAATTTGAGCTTTGATCACCTACTCTTACCTTCTTCCAATTCTTTAATGTTTTCAAGACCAGAAATTAGAATTTTTCCACAATAGGCAAGGACAAGGTGCACAATAGTTTACACAGCTAAAACAGAATTGTTTGCTATTGTGTTTTCTCTCCTTTAAATGATAATTCCTAATGTTCTATTTGCTTCTTGAGTTGCATAAGAGCATTGAGCTGATGGTTTTTGTAGAGCGACCTCTTACAATGCCAGGAGCTTTTTCAAAGTAGCTGTAATTACACAGTCTGTGACAGGCTCTGAGTTAAAGTCACAATTGCTTTTTCCTGCATGTATTTATGCTTACCATTTTATTGCCCAGCATCACATGGTGTCATGAGGCTTTTGTATAACTCTTTGAACACCTAGTAATTCTTTGAAAGAGCAGAGACCAAGGAATGTTCCCTTATGATCAGCAGGCCATGATTAAGCTTGATCCTAACACCAGTGAAAGCTCAAGGAACCCTGAATCACAGTTGGATCTAGTGAAATGAGTCTGTGCCTTCCCAGGTCAATTAAAAAAATCAATAAATTTTGTCCACTGTGACTGGACATAAGTCAGGTTTCTAGATAAGCTCAACTGTGAAATTCTTTGGGAAACACAGCAATACTCCTTTTTCTCTAGAAACCATCACTTACTCTTTTGCTCTGTTATCTCATTTTCAGTCCCCCATTCCTGATTAACATACCTGAGAAATCAGTAATGATCAAGTACAAGCAGCGTGTCCTGCTTGGAGGTAATCAGCCCTAAGGCCAGACTCCTGCACAAGGACCAGCAGCAAAGACAGCCAGTCACAGGCAGCTTCCTTGTGGCCAAAGGAGTGATCTCTTACTTCACGCTGTACACTTTCCATTCAGCTTCTGACACAATGAACTTCAAAATACAGGTATCCCGCCTCAGTGGCATGTGGCAGGAGCAGATGGGTTTGCACAGCCCCGCTCCATTCACTTCTCTCCAGCAGAGCGAGCAGATAAGTACACAGTTCTTGCCTCAGAAGGCTCTCACCCATGGGATCCTGTAGAGATTTTCTCCTTTTCTTCTGTAATTGCTAAATACCACTGCAGGCAATAACGTGCACGTTACCTTCTGCTTTATTTGTCATTCATGGTTAAACAGTGCGACACCTAAAAGATGAAATAAAGCTGACTCTGAGCAAGCCCAAAAATTGCTGCTATTGCCAAGTAACCATGGGCAAACCCTTCTATTTGGTGTTCATTTTCATACCTCTGTGGACTTTGCCACAGTGGTAAAAAACAAAACCGAACCCCATGGACCTAGTGAAACTCCCTTCTTCAGTCAAAAGCTGCCTGAGACCATTGCTTTAAGCCATGCACAGACAAAAATCGTTATAAATTGGATAAAAGATTCTGTAACTTCCCTTTTGAAATTCATGCTCCAGGCAATTTTATCTGTGGTGAAGGAGATAAAATTAAAGGCAAGGGGGGGAGGGGAACCCACCACCAGTCTGTGGAGTATGGAAACCTTTTCTGAACGTATTACAGAATGGAAATCTAAAAATAATAGATACAGAGCTGAAGGTTGATGAGTGTAGCCTGGGAATTATCCAGAAGTAGTACTTAGCTTCCTGTTAGTTTAGTGATACTTCAGTGGGATATCCATATTCCCTGATGGAAAGCATAGGAATGCTTTATCTTTTCTGACATCTTTAAATAGAGGCATACTAAGGTACAGGGAGGTAGAAAAATTAAAAATAAAGAAATAAATCTCTATGAATTAATGTTGTGGTTTTTAAGGTGCAAGCTGGTTAATTGATCACTAGAACATTACTTAAATCTCATGTAATTAATACACATGCTCTGTCTAAATGCTGATATGAATAAAACTGTTTTACATGTGGAGAGTCCACTGTAGAAAAATCCTAATAAGTGAGGTATGGAAACAATGACTTAAACATTTCTAGTTCATTACTGTCATACAGTGGAATACAGCTGCTAACAATGATACTCTTAATGTTTGTAGTGTAATACATTTGAAGACTCTAATTAGTCATTCCATATGTGTCCTTGATTTGCCTCAAAGATGACAGTAGAAGCTGGGGATGTAAGAACTGTTTTGCGTTTCCACTGTAATAATACTACTCCCATTCCTTTAACAGAAATTAAACAACCTGTTTACTTAAGTAATGATTTAACTAGTTTAGAGTCAACCATGCTATTTTTAAAGGAGGAGTTACGTAAGTTTCATCCTTACTGTTGAATGTAGAAAAGTAAATACTACAAATGAGCTTAAACAAATAAAATATGCAATCAAATCAACCTTGGAATGAGAGCCAGAACATAATTGTGTTGATGTGAGACATGGGCTCTTTGCCATGGTGCTCAGTATTGGGACAAAAGGCAATGGCACAAACTGAAATACAGAGAATTCTGTTTCAATGGAAGAATAAGTCTTTCTTGCTGTGAGGGTGGTCAAACACTAGAGCAGGTTGACCAGAGAAACTGTGAGATCTCAGTCTGTGGAAACAAGGAAAAACCCAACTGGACAAGGACCTGAGGAACTTGCTGTGCTTCACTCAGCTTAAAATGGGGGCGGGGAGGTGGACTAGCCAATTACCAAAGGTCCCTCCCAGCCTCACCTATTCTGTGATGCTGGTTTCTGTCACTGGCTTTCCTTTCTCACCTTCTTTGGGTGTGACAGGAATGGGCTGCTACTGGGGAAGTCACTGCCCCTCAGTACTCTGCTCCCCTTCCCTCGCAGAGCAACTTGTTCTTCTTGCTCTTGGACAGCTTAATTCAGCTTGCAAGAAATGAAAGAAAAAAATGTTCAGAAAGTTTTGATTTCCTGACCTGTTGTTTTCTCATGAGATTCTGCCCAGTGCTAGAGGGTTTTGTACAACTGTTTTAACTGCAGAGTTGGATGTGGAAGATGAGAAGTAGTTTAGCAGCAGCTGGGAGTGGGGGTTACAGTAAGAACTTGTTGGACAGTTGGGTCTGGGAGGTGAATTAACAAAGGTGATGAACAAGAGTTATACTGCTTTTCTCACAGGCTTACAGTGATACAGCTTCATTTTTGGGTAGTGTTTCTTTTGGTTTGTGTCCTTGTGAGTGAGGTTTTCAGTGTACCCTAAAGGTCTAGAAGAAAGTAATAACAAGACTAACACCCTTTTAACAGAACAGTCGGGTATGTAGATAAGTCAGCGAAGTGCATAGAGATGTGTCAGAGGAGAGAAAGTTTGGGGGAAAAAAAGAGCAATAAAAGCAGGGGATATAGCGGAGGTGAAAAAGACCAACAGCCTATGACAGTCACCTGAAAAGCCAAATGAAAAGTGCACTTGTTTTCTTACTGCGCTAAGGGTGTATGTTTAGTGTTAATTCCTGCTTTCACTCTGCTTTTCATTCAAATGTAGAAAAACCAAACAAACCAAAACAACCAAAAAGAAAACTGAAGGAATGAAAAATATAATTTATCCTTTTTTTTTTTTTGCAGCTAGCTGAGAGCCTCTATGTGAACAGGTAAAGGTGGCTTCAAGAGAAACTATTTATTGTTGTAATTTAGAGCAGCACTACATCTTCAGTTATTTCTAGATGCTCAAGTGGCATTACCAAAACACAGGTTTTTATTATCTCTTGGCCTTTACCTGTCTGCTCTGCCAGGTTCAGTGGTGACACAATAGGAACTAATTGTTTCAAGTACTTTATGCCTTGTGGGATTACCCTGTGCTAAATTCATCTTCAACCAAGTACTAAGGCAGATAGAAAATAGACATTTTGATCCTTACCTGTCCTATTACACTCCTTTCCCTTCTCTACATCAAATCATATTGTCTCCAAAACCAAAAATGGTTAATTCCAATATATTATAAAATGTGCGATCGGAAGGGTATTGCAGAAAGTTGGTTGTATGAGATTTAGGGTTTGGACATGGATATTGAAATAGCAATGTCCATTTCACTCATGTTTACCACAGCTGAATTTCTCGTGTAGGGAGTTAGTGATGTAGTGTGATAGCCATATACAGGGAATGAAATGTCTTGATTTTCTGAACCCCTCTGCAATTAATTGCACAGCCTGAATTCTTAATAGCTCACTGTCGGAATGGGGGGAGTATTTAAAGAAAAAAGGCAAGGGTACGTTCTTCTCTTTGGTGTGCTGGTGTGCACGCTTACATACCTTCCAGAGAAATGCAGTATTTCAGAGCTTTGGAACTCAAAGAGCAAGAAAACAATTTCAAGATGTGGTCTGGTATGATGTAAACTATCTCTAAAAAAAATAATTTTCAAAGTATGCTGGAAGTATTGGTTATTGCCTGTTATTTCTGCTGGAGGAAGGATGTGAATCTGTGTTGAGAGTTTGAAACACTTCTGGGATGTTTACTGATTTCCATTGAAAACTAGGTAAGAACAACCCAATTTCGTGGTATCTACAAAGTCATATTATTATTGGAGAGAATGTTGCCAAGGTGAATGGAGCACATCTAAATACACTGTCTGCCCACATACTGTGGACAGGACACAGTGTGAATGGTATGAAGCTGTGTCAAGGGAAGTTCAGATTGGACATTGGGAAAAGGTTCTTGGCTGGGAGGGTGGTCAGTCACTGGAACAGGCACCCCAGAGAAGCCTGTCAGAGTTCAAGGAGCATCTGGACAATGCTCTTAGTGATATGGTTTAGTTTTAGGTAGTCCTGTGAGGAGTTCGACTCTATGATCCTTATGGGTCCCTTCCAGCTTGAGATAGTCTATGATTCTAGGACTATCGCCTACTTTTACCCTCAAATCCATGTTCCCTTGTGCAACAGACTGCAAGCCAGGTAGTTGTTATCTTCCATCAAGAGATTGTTCAACTTACATATCAGTGTATCATTTGCCAAGGGAAAGAATGGGGCAGAGCAAATACAGGCTGTTATTTAATAACTACCTACTATGTGCAAAATGTTTAATTAAGAAACAGAGCTACGTATATTGTGTGCACAAACTTAGGGACAGGGAGAGGAGGTTTAGGAGCTCCCTTCCTGCTGCTGGACTCACTGCTTTTTTAGCATGTGCAGTGCAACACGCATACAGTGATGGTGCCTCCTGCCCACAAAACATACCTCCTTATTAATGACAGCCATGAGAGCTGGTGTTAATAGACCTCGAGGCTGCAATTCTGTCCTGCCACTCTGTGGTGTGGGCTGGGGAAGCGATTTCTTGTCATTATACTTGTTTGAATATATTTGGGTTATAGTAAGCTTTATCTCAAGGTACAGATTATAGATCTCTTTTCACAGAATCACAGAATGGTTAGAGTTGGAAGGGACCTTAAAAGATCATCAGGTTCCAACCCCCTGCCATGGGCAGGGAAGCCTCCCACTAGACCAGGTTGCTCGAAGCCCCATCCAGCCTGGTCTTGAACCCCTCCAGGGATGGGGCATCCACAACTTCCCTGAGCAACCTGTGCCAGTGCCTCCCCACCCTCACAGGAAAGAATTTCTTTCTGGTATTTAATCTAAATCTCTTCTTTCAATTTAAAGCTGTTACCCCTTGTCCTGTCACTACACTTCCTGACAAAGAGTCCCTTTCCAGCTCTCTTGTAGGCTCCCTTCAGATATTGGAAGGCTGCTATTATGTCTTCCTGGAGCCTTCTCTTCTCCAGGCTGAACAACCTCAGCTCCTTCAGCCTGTCTTCATAGGAGAGGTGCTCCATCTGTCTGAGCATCTTCGTGGCCCTCCGCTACACACGTTCCAACAGTTCTGTGTCCTTTCTATGTTGAGGACTCCAGAACTGGACAGAGGACTCCAGGTGGGGTCTCACGAGCACTGAGTAGGGGGGTAGCATCACCTCCTTGCAACCTGCTGGTCACGCTTCTTTTGATGCAGCCCAGGGTGTGGCTTTCTGGGCTGTTCAATACAAACATTTGTTTTTGTCATGATGAACTACAGTGTGGAGGAAAGAATGAGATGATATAGGTTGTTGTGATAGCATGGATTATTAGTCTGTCCTTGTTCCTTGTGTCTGACCAGCTAGACTCTGCTCCTACAACACAGATTGTCATCCAGTGCTTGGTAAGCACTTTTAAATGCTGTTTCATGGTGTTATCTATAGGATAACATGAGAGGGTGGCTTGTGGTGCTGCCTGTTGTCCTCTGTTTTTCTGCGGCTGTTTCGGGGGAATTTTTCACCTTTTGACCAGCTAACTTCTCCTCTCAAATCGTTGTACAACTGTGATCTACCTGACAACAAACTATGCATTAGACTTATTTGTTCCACAATTGGGCCTACATAAATCCACATGAAAGGATGATTTTTGTATTGCATTTCAGCCTGCAGAGCGGGTAAGAGTACGGCTATCTTGCTTCCCCCTCCAGCCAGCGGGGGAGCAGCCGCTGTGGCAGGGCAGAGCCGGCCCGGGCTGTGAGGGTTCCCCGGCTCTCTACGGGGAATCCAGGGAAAGGCGCCGGGCGGAAAGAGCCCAAGGGCAGGTAACACCTTAGGCGCGGTTCCTTCCTCTGAGCGCAGGAGAGATGAGCTGGGACCGCTTAGAGCTCTCCTGGAGATGGCAGCATTGAGTAATTTATTTTTCGGATTTGGCTTGCAACCCTCGTTTCCTACTCGGGAGGTGAAAGGTGTACGGGGCGTTTCGGCCCTGTAAACTGCAGATCGCCTTGAATATGCCGTTTAATTTAGCATGTAATCATTCCGGGACAAACGCTACGCGGGGGGAAGGCTCTTGTGGGGACCTTTCACGGGCCCACCCGCCGGGGCGGCGGTGCCCAACCTCCCGCTCTGCAGCCGGGGCGCGGCCGCATCGCCAGCGACGG